>MU134319.1:206430-222691 GCA_015039355.1 Ramaria rubella
TCAGAGGAAGTTGGATGTTAGAAAATGTTGAGGAAGGAATAAAGGATACAAGGAACTGGGAGTTTGGGAATGTTCGCAATAAAAGGATTGTTTCAGAAAATAAGGCAAATTGAAGGTTTTTAAATATTTAAGAATAGGGTTGAAAATGGAATGGTGTGAAGATATCCATTCTTTCTTTGAAACTGTGGCCCAATGGGATTGTCAGTTCTGATAATGAAGCTATTGATGTGGAAATATGAACTGGCTGACAAATAGGGTCATGGAGCTTGGGTGAAAAGGAATAATGAAAAATATAGGGACAAAGATGTCAGAAAAAATCTATAAGTAGAAAATTTTGGCAAAAATTGATGTTGGCTGGAATTGTTGGTAAGAAATTCTTGGTATTCGTCTTGGAATATTGTTAAAAAAGGGATGGACATTGTCCAAAAGGTGACTTGAAATTGGAATTTGTTGGAAAACATGGATCAGACAAGGTGAGGATGGTGTGTTCATGAAGACAAGGAGTTTAACAGTGCCATTCGAGGAAAATCATTGCAGATTCCGAAGGTGGTTTGCCAGTTATCATCCCATAATGCGGAATCAGAAATTGATGACTAGACTTGGAATCAGAGTGACTTGTTAAGTCGTATCTTGGAGGTCAGATTTGGAAAAAGTCTGGGTGTCAGGGGTCTGAAAACTAAAATCTCGAAACTGAAATAGGTCCTTGAAAGAGATTGTAGTATGGGATTTGGAAATTGTCCTGGAGGATTCTCGAGGAAGTACTGGAAGACTGTGTGGAAAAGTGTCAGATGAGATCTTATAGCTAGAGCCTCGTTAATGTGTTCTTGAGGCGATTTTGGCTTAACTAGACGTAAGGAAATGAAATTTCCCATAGTGAGATTCTCTCCCTCCATTAAGATGTGATCCTGTCAGAGTGCGTAGTGGAATAGTTGATAAATCACTTGTCAGAAATCGGAAGAATTGATGTAATGGATTTTCCTGTTGGAAAAGATGCCAAGGTGTCCATATTGTCATATTGTGAGGTGAGGATTCATTGAGCATTGACATTGGATGTTGGTGAGTCGGAGGATGTCACAGCAAAACAAGGATTTTGGAGATTTGGAAAAATGCAAATTATTGCAGGTTTCCAGGAGACATGTCATAGAATTGAATCGTCTTGTTGAGGAGTACGGAACTAGGTACTACCCAATGCCCTGTCAATCAACAGATTGTAGTGGGTGGGTTAGTGGTGTTCCCAGCACGTTGGAACAATTAGAAACAAGTGGTGTTATATGCATTGTAATAACGACCGGGGTTTTCGCTGGATGGAGAACATGATTGGCGTGGATAGCCTACTGGATGGTGTGACATAAAGATGTCATTGGAAACCAGAAGCAGAGACCTGCAGAAAGCAGGAATCTGGAAAGTGGGTGTTTAGATGTGATGATCAGTTGAAACATTTGGTGAAATGGTGTTCAGAAATGTCAGAATTCGTGAAGCTAAGGTCAGAGATGATTGTGTGAAGGGATTTGTGGTATTGTCAGAAAATAGGACTGAGGGATGTTTTTTGGAAAGCATCTGTTGTAAACTCGGTAAGGCATGAATAATGATATGAATGTGGAATTGTGCTTGAGGATTCTTGAGCTGTTAATTTTGGGAATTTGGAAAGGCCTCTACAAGGTCCTTGAGGTTGGAATCACTCAGTGTGACAATTGCAGTGCGGAGTTTTGCTTTCCTGGCAGAAGATGATGACTTCGGGCAAGTCTTCACTTTATGACCAGGTCTTTCACAGTAGAAGCAACTTCTGATTGATATGTCATTGTCTCTCCTGTGGTGTTAGTTTGCCATCCTGTTCAAGCATGTCAGAAAGTTTTGGTGTTGGCAAAATCAGGGTATGGTCGGAAGTTGTTGCCATTGATTGTTAGTCATTGGAAGGAAGGACTGAGGTCGCATTGTTGGTATTCTTCAGGATTGCTCAGGTTTGAAGTCTTCATCTATGAGGCATTTGTCAATGCTTCTGAACACTTGACGGATTGATGAGATCGTTGGTAGACTTGTCAGTGTTGTCATGTGTGGGTGTTCTGACTCAGATATCGGAAGACATCATAGAAATTAAGAGTGTAAGCTTGTATATACTGTTACGGACCGATTTCAGATGTAAATAGGATTTGGTCAGAAATCTCCTTGACCAGAATCGGATGTCATGATATTCAGGAATGTGTGGAATATCGGAAGATGTTAGAACCCAGATTCATTCCCAGCTTTTCTGCCTTTCTCTGATATATTCCAATTCATATTTCTGATGTGTTTTCTGATCTGCTCCACCCATTCTACTTATCCCCGTTCCATCTATATTTAGTGATTCTTATCAAGATCTACATCTTTGGTCTTATATCCATATTCATCCTTACCTCCAATCCCGTATTCGCTCTGTTTTTGATTCCTGCATTTTGTATCTTTCCGACTTGGACTGTATCTATTCATTATATATGACTCTTGCATGTACCTTGTTCTTCAGTTCAAATATTGATCCACCTTGACTCGATATCTTCTCACCTCCATCTCTAAGTCCTATCCAATCATCTGCCTTCTGACTTCTCCGACTTTTCTGATATTCCAATTCTCTGAAATACCAGGACACAAAGGATCCAAGAGGGTGCAACCTATAAGTTGAAGCCAACATCTGTACGTTTCCGATCCGAACTCCGACATTCTGACACAATCCCGACATCCCGACGAGGAGAAATCTAGTTCATAACAGTATATTTGAACTAAAACTCTTGATCCATTCACCATGCCTTCTACCAGATCCCATACTACCACTGGAATCAGAAGCCTTAGGCCCAGTTTTCCAAACAACGAACCGGAAGGTGACCCCAGTGACGACAAAGAAGATGAAGGGAAGGTTATGCTAAAAGCTTTGAAACAGATAGCCAAGCACATGGGAACTCCAAACAAAGGTCAAACCAGAAAAACCAAACTCCGCGAACCTGGCACTTTTGATGGATCAGATTCCCAAAAGCTCCACCTCTTCCTCCTTCAGTGCAAACTCCACTTCTGTGACAGTCCTCAGACCTTTTCTAGTGATGAAGTGAAAGTTACTTACACTATCTCTTTTCTAAAGGGGACAGCTTTAGATTTTTTTGAGCCTGAACTCTTAGACAATGACACCTTTGAGGTCCCACCTTGGCTTACAAGCTATTGGGACTTCACGCCAGTACTCCGAGAGAATTTTGGAACTTACGACCCTGTTGGTGATGTGGAAACCAAACTTGACAATCTCCAAATGCATGACAACCAACACATTACTAAGTTCACCATAGAGTTCAACCGCCTTGCCGCTAGAGTCAATTGGGGTGACACCGCCCTTCATAGGAGTTTTTATACTAAACTTCCTGATTGTATTAAGGATATTCTTGCAACCCGGGAAAAAGCTGACACACTCCCAGAACTCCAACAACTCGCACAAACCATCAACAGTAAAGGCATGATACAAGTGAATCCGCGGATTCACCTGCATTCAACCCGTGGGTATTTCAATATCTGGGGTTGCATCCAGGGCCTGGATATCTGAATCTGTGGGTGCAGATCATGGGTATTCACAGGTATACCTGTCGAAGGGTAGTCAAAAAATTGAGAAGGTGCTCAATTTAAGTACTGAAATCTTGTGATAGCAATATATAAAGCAATAGTTTTATTAAGCCAGTGCCATACACAACGTAACTAGCAACAATCAGTCCATTTGTCCTTGCCATGTCTGTGTAACCACCTTGTCCGGTGTGCTATTTTAAGGGGTCTCACAACTCAGTTTTCATGATGGAGAGGATACCAGTATGAACATCGCTCACCATAAACTCCATCAGTGTTGTGCTGCTCTTGAGTGACAAGATACTGCTTAACAAGGTCATTGTAAGGAGGGTAGGTAAGCAGCGAAATGATTTGCTGAAAAGTGTATTAGAGCTGCTCCACTCGCAGGGACAGCATTTACAGCTAGTTCATATTATGGGGTAAGTGATGAGGTGCACCTCATGATAGGCAAAATGAACATACCAAATTTGCACCAATGGTTACAAAATCTGTCAGGGTCTAGCTTGAATGTTAGCAATATGTATAGGGCAGCAGCAAGAATGAGCAAGCAAACACTGCTTACACTCTGTAAACCTGTACAACAGCATGCGTCATACCTCAAATCAATGTTATGTGCCACCGAAGCCTGGCATCTCGCCAGTCATCTCACAATGAGGAAGGTTCATCTGTTAGATCCAACTCACGTTATTCTGACATTTTCCATATCCCAATAAGCCCCTTTCCACTTATTTCCAATATGTCCCCATTTATCATTCTTAGTCACAATTCTAATTCAATATTATCCCCATATGTCTTATCACGATTTCCATATTTGCTCTGACTCTGGAACTCCATATCACGCACCCTTATCTGTCCATTTCTGGTTTCAGAATTAGCTTGTATATCTCGTTGTATACCTCGTTACTTCATCTTGTTACCTCGTTATCTCAATATAACCCATGATATCCTTCACACCTGATATATCTTGTCTACCCTATATCATTATATCTTTTATTACACTTCATCACTCCAAGTTCTATCTGCAATAAAGCTTTTGACTTTATTTGGTATTCCAATTATTCCTACCCCAACATATCCAACATTCCAAAAATCCCCTCTTTGATTACACTTGCTTTTCTGTAAAGCTAAACCCTTACTCAATATTCATTTATCATTAACTCTATTTTCTCCCACATTGGTTATTCCAACTCTGAATAACCAAAACCTCCCGCTCATCTCTGATAAGTCTTAACAGATTATTTGTCACTGATCCTTCCAAATAGACCTGTATAAGGGCAACCTCTGGGGCTAGTGGAATATCACACTAGAGCCTGGCAGATGGGAATCCAAAGTACATAAGTTCAAGGAAGGCTACAGGCGAGGATACATACCTGGCAGATGGGAATCCAAAGAGAAAAGCCTAAGGACTCCCACTGCCAAGGCGGCTACTAACTAAGGAAAGACTCCGAACAAACTGAACGTTCTGGGCGCTTAAAACGGAAGTCACGTGACCTATGACGTAGCCCAGGTAGGTTCCAACTTGCAGACATCACCGGGCGCTTAAATTGCGAATAGAAGCGCCAGTTGTAGAAGTGAGTAGGAAGGAGGAGGGGGGGAAGGAAATGGGAATATTAGATAGAAACAACAGGGAGAAAAGGGAGATGGGGATAGAAGGGGTGAACATGAATAAGAGAGGAGAATAGGAGAAGGAGAATAAAAAGGAGCAGTATGAGGGGTTCCCCTTACATCACCCCCCTTTTAGAGTGTGACGTCCCAACACACTGACACCTACTGGGGGTACAAGTGCCTTTTGACAGAAGGTGTCAAAATATGTGGCACAAATGTGACGAGGGGCACCGGGATGGAGGAGGTGGAAGTTAGCAATGAGGTCTGGGGCCGCTAAATCTGCCTCGGGGATCCACTCATCATGCTCATATCCATACCCCTTCCATCTGACCTTGTATTCAAGCTTTCCACGGCAGAATTGACTGTCCAAGATCTGTTCAATATCGTAGTGCTCATCTTCCCCTACAAGGACTCTACAAGGACTGGGGGAGGTGGGGGTTGAGCTTTCCAACCAGGGATGGGGTCAGGGGGGCAGGGGAGGAGCTTCACCACTGGGAAGACAGGGTGGAGGTGACTCATAGACTTGGGGAGTTGGAGGCGGTAAGCATTGGATCCAACCTTGTGTTCCACTAGGAAGGGGCCTAGGTTCTGATGTGACAATTTCTTAGAAGGGCGAGTAGTGCTAATGTCACTTGCATCTAGGAAGACTTTGTCACCAGGAACACAGGTAGGGGCTGGCTCACGACAACGATTGTAGTATCGAGCCATATCCTCTTTTGCCTTTACAAGGGCAGCTCGGGCTTCGGATAGGGAATCAGCCATTTGTTGTTTGAACTCATTCACAGCTTCTCTCCTAAATGTCTGTTGGTGAGGTTCGAAGCCCATCTGTGGGTGGCAACCAGAGTCGAGCATGAAAGGAGTCTCTTTTGTGGATGAATGGATGTGGTTGTTGTACTGGAACTCTGCAAGGGGCAGGAGGTCATCCCAGTCGTCCTGTCGCTCGTTCACAAATAGACGGAGATACTGCTCTAGCTCTTGGTTGACACGTTCTGTCTGTCCATCAGTCTGCAGGTGGTATGCAGTGGAGGCAGCCACCTTGATACCCAGAAGTCTGTATAGCTCCTGAGTGAACTCACTGACAAACTGTGTACCTCGGTCTGAAACCACACAGAGGGGTAGGCCATGGTGTCTCCAAACATGATCCCTAAAGAGACAAGAGGCTCCCAATGCTGTAATTGTGGTCAAGGTGGGGATGAAGTGAGAACATTTGGATAAGGAATCTACGACGACCATCACTGCATCATACCCATGCGAGCCAGGGAGTTCTACAATGAAGTTGACGCTGACCATCTCCCAGTGCTGCTCAGGAATTTCCAGAGGGTGCAGTTCTCCAACAGGCAACTGACATTGAGCCTTGGTGTGTAGGCACAGGTCACATGCCTTTGTGTAGCTACCAATGTAGCAAGACATGTGAGGCCACCAATAGTTCTGAGAGACAAGTTCCAAGGTCTTCCAATGTCCAGCATGGCCAGCAATATGAGTGTTGTGATGTTGGGAGACAATTTGACATCGTAAGTCATGCTGATCAGGGACATATACATTTCCACAGAACAGAAGTGTACCATCCCTCTCACCCCATTCTGATGACTTCACAGACTTCCCAGTAGTCTTGCAAAGTTCCTTGGCAGCATGTGCAACCGAGTCCTCCAGCTCTCCCTCCTTGGTGCCCTTACAAATGTCCCTTAGGATGTCATGTTCTTCTCCTGTAAACTCTAGTCCTTCCAGTGCACAGATGACACAGAGTTCTGGTTGGAGAAGTACCAAATTATCATTGTCATTCGAGCCAGTGCCATTGATCGGGTCGGCATGAGAGTGCATCTGACTATCTTGCCAGGACGATGGTACAGGTTGAAGTCAAACCGAGACAAATAAAGAGACCAGTGTGCTTGGCAACGGTTGAGCTTTTTGGCTGTTTGGAAATATTCAAGATTTTTGTGGTCTGTCCAGATCTCAATATGATGCCTTGCCCCCTCAAGGAAGTGTCGCCATTCTTCGAGGGCACACATGATGGCAAGCATTTCCTTGTCATGGATCTCATAGTTGCGCTCAACTGGACTGAGACTCTTGGAGAAGAAGGCTATGGGGTGCCACTTATTATCAACCTTGGACTGTTGGGAAAGAACAGCACCAGTTGCAAAATCGGAGCTATCTGCTTCGACATGATATGGGAGGTCGTCATCTGGGAATGCAAGGATGGGTGCAGATGTTACCAATCTCTTTATAGTGTCGAAGGCAGCCTGCTGTGAGGGTCCCCATGTCCAAGGAGTGTCTTTGTGAAGCAGGTCGAACATTGGATGTGCGTGGTGTGAGAACTTCTCAATAAATCGACAATAGAAGTTGGCAAAACCAAGGAACGACTGCACCTCCTTCTTATTGTTAGGTGTTGGCCACTCAGCGACACCAGCAACCTTGACAGGATCCATTTCGGCCTTCCCATGAGAGATGATGAGACCTAGGTATTCAATCTTGGTCTTTTCAAAGTCGCACTTGTCAGGATGCAAATAAAGCTTGTGTTCTCTGAGATGCTGTACCACCTTCCATATGACTTCATGGTGACTCTCTAGATCTTCTGAAAAGATCAGAATGTCATCCAGATAAATGCACACCACACCTTCAGCAATGAGGTCATGGAAGATGTCGTTCATCATAGTCTGGAAAGTGGCAGGGCTGTTAGTGAGGCCAAAGAACATCACCAAAGGTTCAAACAGTCCCTGGTTTGTTCTGAACGCCGCTTTCCACTCATCACCCTCTTTGATTCTGACATTGTTAAAGCCCCAATGAACATCAAGCTTAGTAAAGTAGTGGGCCCCTCATAGGCTGTTGACAAGGTCAGAAATCAAGGGAAGAGGGTAGCGATTCTTGATTGTCATTGCATTCAGCACCTGATAGTCCTGGACAAACCATAGGGTGCCATCTTTCTTTTTAACAAAGAACACTGGTGAGGCCATTGGTGACTTTGATGGTCGGATGCATCCTGTGCTCAAATTCTCCTCAAGGAATTTGTCCAATTCAGCCTGTTCTCCTGGAGAGAGGGGGTATACCTTGGGTGAGGCTCTGGGGTTAGCTCTGGGTTCTAACTCGATGGCATGATCCCATGGTTTGGGTCCTGGAAGCTTGTCAAACGACTCTTTTGCAAAGACATCTTCATAGTCGGACAGGTAGTCTGGAAGAGTGTCTGAGGGTTGGGAATTGTGCCAGGCAGCTTCTGCAAGGTGTTGGGATGTTGTTGACAAAGCACAAATGAACTCAGCTTGGGGAGGGAGCATAGCAACTAGGATGCAGTCACCCTCTTCTATAGATTCATCAGATGTGCCTTCAGCCATTTCAGAATCACCCCCATACTGTTGACTCAGGAGGAGTTCTTCTTCGACTGTTGATCCATCTGAATCATGCATGAGAATGGGGCAAGGACCAATATGGCAGGGGCGCAGTCGCAGGGCTCTCTGATGTCCTTCCTTGATGATGTTGCGACATGTATGGCACTGGGGAGGACAGTGTGTCATCTGTACTTCTTGAGACTTCCAGTAGACTTCTGGGTTGTGGTCCTGGAGCCAGGTGTAGCCAAGGATCATACGTTGATGCCCTAGGCGAGTAACAGCAAATGCGGCTCTCTCAGAATGGTCTTTGTACCGCAGAATTAGATGAACGACTTCAGTGATGGATCCAGATTCATTGGGTGAGCCATCAACATTGTACACCGGAATAGGACAAGAGAGTGGTCGTGCAGTGAGGCGGTTTTCCTGAACAAATCCCAAGTCGATAAACAAACCAGTGGCACCAGAGTCAAGTAGAGCGCGAACCGACTTGATCTCTGCTGTATCTGTGGTTTGAACCTTGACTGGCAGAGTGTTAGGGATCCCTATAATGTAATTATAGTCTCAAGAGTCTGCCTATAGGGTTCCAAGTGTTTCTGTCTAGTAGTTGTACTTATATCTCTATTTTTTGTAACAGCTGCCTGAGTGTACATTAATGGTCCACAAGAGTCCACAACTTGGGAAGCTGACCTAATACTTGCCAAATCAAGAACTCAGTTTCAACTCAGCTGCTGAGGTAAACCAACTCATTGGTCAGCATAAACCATTAAATGTACACAATTCAGCAGTATTTCTTTATTCTCTCTATTTTCCTAATTAGGTATTAATAGCTAGAGGTGCAGTGTCACTGCCATAGCATCACTGGCCCCTCTAGCCAATCAGTAGTCGTATATTAATAGTGTAGAAATGACTAGAAGCTTCTGGAAGGTCTGTCCATAAAAGGAAACTGCCACAACCTTCCACCAGGTTCCACAAGAGTCACACCAGTTTCCAATAGGATTCCAGACCTTCCAAAAGCAGCTAAAATATCTCAGAAGAAGAGCTATAAATAGAGCCCTAGGTAGCCTACTTAGAGACAAGCAATCAAAAACATTTCACACCAACTTCTGCCTGAAGCCTGACACTTCGATAAGAATCAGTTCAAGCCTCAAGAACTTGACTAGCGGAACAAACTCTGCACGAGTCCTGCTTGATGAAGTACGCTTAGGCACATTGCAACCGTGAGGCACAATCTCTTCAGCTTTTCGCTGCTTTAGTCCGAGCTCTGTAGTTTGAAGGACCAGTAATTAAAGACGACAAGTTTATGTAAGCAAACCACTACTTTCAATCGGTTGATACTTTGTTGCTTGTCAAAACCAATGACGTACAACTGCGAGCATGGATTAGGTATCATCGAATACCAATATGCAATCGTGAACACGATAAGGAGGATATGTAGGGCAAAACTCGAAATTAAGACCTTCAGGAGATTCGAAACAAACACCACTACTATCCGACAATCCTGTGCGACATGTAGAGGCCAAAGTCGAATCAATAAATGAGCATCAAGGTGGAGAACACTTTCGATCTAAGCAAGCTCTAATGCTTGTAGGGCCCAACGTGTGATGACTAGCTTGGCGGTCAGCACAAAGCTACCACACTCTATCGGATCTGGTGGCGGCAATGTTGCTTGGAGGGCATATTGAAAATGGAATCGATGAAAAATAGAATGAGTGTAGAGATGACTGTATCTAACGAACAAGGTAGGTAGAACTAGCAGATGATGGTCTGGCTGAAAGCTCATGATGATACGTGCCTATCCTTTTAGTCTTTCAATTGAACAGCTATTCAATTGATACGACCCGGAGCCTAGTCGTCTAAGTCTGCTTTCCCCATATATTGCATATAAAAACAAAGCATTGGAACCTTGTACGCTCTTTCACTTAGTTTTCAAGTATTATCCTGACCAGACTAGTAGCCTTGCTACAAGTGCTTTGAATTGCATTATTACTGCTTCGTAATAGTGTTATTTGATCACCGGAGTAGAATCTCTTAATTGGGTTCTCCGTTATAATAGTCTTTGGTTGATATCCCCTTGAATACTACCAAGTGGCTAGACTAAACTTGATTGTGTACCTTACACCAACGTTTAGTTCTGAGATCACAGTTTCCAAAACACAGAGAGAGGGGGTTTGGGCTTGGGGTGGAAGCAATGACATACTGTGCAGGAAGGTTTCGTTCCCATTTTTTACGACAGAAACGAGTATGAGACCAGGGGGGAGTTAAGGGTCGTGTGTCTAGCATTTTGGTCTCCATAGCTGAGGAATCAGGTTCTGAATCTGTGTATTCATTGTCTACCTGATTATACAGCAGTGGAGCGAAACAATTGGGAATTGGCAGCAGGGGCACACTATTCACCTGCTGCATGACACAAAATCCTCTTCTCCTTCCTGAAGCTCTGGATTGTCTTCCTTGATAGGGCTTGCAACTCTTGGATCAGTGGATGACAGCAAGTGGGCAATCCATTCATCCTTCTCTTCATCAGTCATGGTCCAAACATCAAAGGCCTGAGGACATTCTCGAACAAAGTGGCCTGGTTTTCCACACCTATGACAGACAAGGGAACTGGGTTGAAAACGGTGAGCAGCATCTACCTCCATTGCTACTGGTTGGGCACCCATGGTAGCAACAGGTGGGACTGCTTGAAGCTGTGGTGCTGATTCCGATTGGTAAGGTGGGTGTGGGTTTTGGTGGTTGACACCAACAGAGACAGGAGAGGGATAGGTAGAAGTATTCGGTGTAGGGCATGAGGTGCTTTGAAAGCCTTCATTAGCAGCACGTGCTTGTGAGATTGTCCTAGCCACTGAAAACCATTCGGAAAGGTCATTGTCCGATGGGCGTCCTTCCACCATATTAGCAATCCAGCTCTGGATGGAAGGGTCGAGACCATGGCGGAATTTCATGATGAGGGAGGCCTGTTCTCTGTATCCAGACTTCTCAACCAGCTCTTCAAACTCATTGATATAGTCATCAACAGTACGACGATTCTGATAGTATTGACGCGACTCAAGTTTGGTCCGGGCAGTAGTTTCTTCATGAGGAAGGAATGTCAACCTGAATGCCTTCTCGAAAGAGACCCAGGTAGAATGGGTAGGGCGACCAGTTCTAGTTTCTATTTCGAAGATGCATGTGGCAAAGGATGAAGCACAACCTGATTTCATGAATGACAGGGCCCAGAGGACCTTTGCATGATCATTGGCGAAGTGAGTTGGGCACAGGGCAAGATAGAGTTTACAAGTGTTCAAGAAGGCTCGTCCCTTTTCTCTGTCGCCATTAAAGTCAGCATGAGTGGCGGGAGTGTCGCATTTTTGAGTAATAGGGGGGGAAAGGGAGGCAGTCATAAGGCTAGCGACATCATGGTTCAAGGTGTGCACCTGCACATCTGTCTGTTGAACCTGTTGTGCCAGTAATTCCTTCTGTTCTCTCTCAGCATGCAAAGCAACCTCTAAAACTGCAACACGCTGATGCAGCTCATTGTAAGCCGCTTGAAAATCAAAGGGATTCAGGAATTCTGGTATGGGTGTAGACATGGTAGAAGTGAATGGAGTGTTAAGGAATGTACCAGAGGGGTCCTAAGCAGCTATGCACCTGAAGATATCAATTCAGAGATGAAGGTGACAGAGACCGGTCGGGTAAGTTCGCAGGCTTTTCTACTATAAGGGCAACCTCTGGGGCTAGTGGAATATCACACTAGAGCCTGGCAGATGGGAATCCAAAGTATATAAGTTCAAGGAAGGCTACAGGCGAGGATACATACCTGGCAGATGGGAATCCAAAGAGAAAAGCCTAAGGACTCCCACTGCCGAGGCAGCTACTAACTAAGGAAAGACTCCGAACAGACTGAACGTTCTGGGCGCTTAAATGGAAGTCACGTGACCTATGATGTAGCCCAGGTAGGTTCCAACTTGCAGACATCACCGGGCGCTTAAATTGCGAATAGAAGTGCCAGTTGTAGAAGTGAGTAGGAAGGAGGAGGGGGGGAAGGAAATGGGAATATTAGATAGAAACAACAGGGAGAAAAGGGAGATGGGGATAGAAGGGGTGAACATGAATAAGAGAGGAGAATAGGAGAAGGAGAATAAAAAGGAGCAGTATGAGGGGTTCCCCTTACAACCTGACCATCAGAACCCCAATAATTCCATCCGGTCTTCAGTCTGAAATACCAGGGCACTAGAAATCTAAGAGGGTGCAACCCATAAGTTGAAGCCAACACCCATATAGATCAGTCTTTGGATCTCCGACTTCCAAGTCATCTGATATTCTGTGCATTTCTGAATATTGCGACTTCCAATTTCAGTCAAGGAGAGTTCCTACCAAACCCGACCTCACTCCCTGATCTGGCCCCTAACAGTATATACAAGCTGACACTCTTGATTTCTACAATGTCTTCCAACACCTGAATTCAAACACCCAATTTTGACGATGCTGACAGATCTACCAAGAATGTCATCAACCCATCAAATGTTCACGAGTATTCCAGCTTCTTCAACAAGTGCCTCATAGATGAAGACTTCAAACCCGAGCAAATCCTGAGCAACATCAACAATGCGACCTCCAACCTTCTTTGTGATGACTCACAACAAACGGCAACAACTTCCGACCAAACCCCGATTTTGCTGACACCAAAACTTTCCAACATCCTTGGACAAGACGGCAAGTTAATACTACAGGAGAAACAATGGCGCATCAACCAAAAGCTTTGCCTCTACTGTGGAAAACCTGGTCATAAAGTGAAAAAATGCCTGAAGTCATCATCCTTTGCCAGGAAAGCAAAATCCCGAACTACAACTGTCACACTAAGTGAATCCAACATCAAGGTCCCCTTAGAGGACCTTCCAAACTCCCAAAACTGACAGCTCAAAGACCCTCGAGCACGAATCCATGTTCATATCTTCTTTCATGCCTTACTGAGATCACCACAGATGCTTTCCAAAAACATCCTTCCTACCTTCCCACAATTCTGCCAAATCCCTTACAATCATCTCTGACCTTACCTCCAATCCCGAAAAACTCCACACTCCATTTCTTCTGAACGTTTTGACTGATCATTACATCTAAACACCATCTTTTTGGATTCCTGCCTTCCCCCGGTCTCCGTTTCCTATTACCAATGACATTTTATGTCGCACCATCCAGCAGGCTGTTCACACCAATCACATTTCTTCCCGTCGAGCGAAAAATCCCGGTCATTATTACATTGCGTATAACACCACTTGTTTCTAATTGTTCCAATGTGCTGGGGATGCCACTAACCCACCCACGACAATCTATTGATTGACAGGGCATTGGGTAGTACCTAGTTCCGCACTCCTCAACAAGAAGATTCAATTCTATGACATGTCTCCAGGGAACCTGCAAATACTGCATTTTTCTGAATCTCTGACCATCCTGCTTCGCTGCGACATCCTCCGACCCACCATAACATCCAACGTCAATGCTTGATGAATCCGCAACTCGCAACATGACAATATGGAAACCTTGGCACATTTCCGATAGGAAAATCCATTACATTGATTCTTCCAATTCCCAACAAGCGATCATCAATATTCTGCTACGCACTCCAACAAGATCACATCTATCGGAGGGAGAGAATCACACTATGGAAAAATTATTTTCCTCACATCTAGTTAAGCCAGAACCACCTCGAGAACATGTTAATGAGGCTCTAGCTATAGAATTTCATCCAACACATCCTGCACAGTATGCCTGTACTTCCTCAAGAACACTCCAGGATGATTTCCAAAAACTCCAAACTCAGAATCTCCTTCAAGACATCCTTCCATTTCCGAGATTTAGTTTTCTGACCTCTGACTTCCAGACTTTCTGAATCCGACTATTCAAGATGCAATGCAGTTACTCTGACTCCAAGTCTAGTCACCAATACTGAATTCCGCATTATGGGACAATAACCGACAAACCGCCTTTGGAATCCATAATGATCTCCCTCAAATGGCACTGTTAAACCCCTTGTATCCATGAATACACCATCCTTACATCCTCTGACCCACATTTCCAATAAAATTCTGACCTTTCAAACCATTAGGACAATATTCCAGGCCAAATATCAAGCACCTTACCAATATTTCTGACAAAACCCACAAATCCTACCAACACATCCTGATTCCTATCTTTTTCCAACACCTTTTTTCTTCCCTACGTGTTTCCTTCTACCCCATTTCCAAAAAACCCTATTTTATGGTCGTTTTCGAATTCCTGCAACAATAGTCCTTATCTTTTCATTTTCTGAACGACTTTTTTTTTTTTCGTTTCCAAAACTTCATTGTTTCCAAACTTCTACTCTTTTTCCTTTTCAAATGCTTTTCTGAACATCCCAAAAATTCTGATTCATTCCTTTCTTGTTCCCTTTCAAGTCCAAACCCTCTGATATTCTCCAAATTCTCCAGTAATCTGTGATTACAACAATTTCAACTAGACAACATCAAGACCACTATCAAGGAATTTCCAAGAAACACTGTTCATTTCCTGGAAAACCTGAAAAATTCCTGATGAATCCTTTGGTCCTGACACTCCAACTCCTTGTATTCTACTTTCCAACACCTGAGGTAGACAATGGGACATCTACCTTGAAGGGGGAGTAGCCACTATGTTGACAACAATCTTTCCCAATCATCCATTCCTATTCCAACTTCTTCTGACAACACTTCCAACCCAACACTTCTATTCACATCTCACTCTTACTACGCTTCTATTTACATCCTGCAATCCCAAAACCCCTTTAACATCTATGCCTTTCACATCCCGATATTTCCAACCCTCCCAAACTTCTTCACAATTTCTTACAAGTCCAATCCCAATCCCAAGTCGTGTTCCGACTTCCCTCCAACTCCGATTTACCCCGATTCTCTGACAGCCTTGAACTTAACAAAACATCTTTGATTCCGTTTTTCCGATTATTTCATTTTTCCAATCATTTCATTTTTCTGACAACTAACTATATTACTTTTACTGAAACTCTTCCGATTTGTTCTATACTACTTTTCACCTTTTCAACCCCTATCTACTGCATTGTTTCCTCTTCCGGCCCATTGGCCTCTGGTTCAGGCCCTGCTGCTTTCCCCGATCCCTCTTCCACTTGTTTTTCCAAATCTGCATCTCCCGAATCCACCACCTTCTGGCTGATTTCCACCTCCGATTCCTTGGTGATTTCTGCCTTTTCCAGAACCTCCTTCTCCGGTACCTCCAGAATGACATTGACATCCATTCCATCGGTGTCCGCTTCCTTCACCTTCCCTTTCCCCTTCTCTGACTCCTTCTCCAGTTCAGGTTGCAGCCCAATGTTTTCCACCTCATTTCCCAGCCCAGCTTCCAACTCCAAATCCGGTTGCGGCACCGATGCTCCATGGTATGTCTCCCACCGCTTTTTCTGGAACTTGAACTTGATTTCCACGATCTTGTGCAACATTTTTAATGTATCATTGAATGCCGCCATTCCCTCCATGTTGTAGCGGAGCCACTTCGTGAGGGTATGAATAGTCTTGCAGAGCCCACAGATTTCCACCATGAGCCCCACATCCTCCGCCTCATCCTCCATGTCATCCTCCATCGCCTGCTGTCGGTTTACTTTCGGAAATGAATCCAAAAGACAGTGGGTAGCGGTGTCGTCGTTGCACGGCTACTTACACTGGTGTTCAGCTCAGTGCGCTTTGCTATCAGCAGCAACAAAGGTAGAACAAAGACGAAGATGGAGACGTAGCAGTGACGAAGATGATGACGTA
>MU134319.1:222716-300524 GCA_015039355.1 Ramaria rubella
ACAGATACCTATGGATCTTTCAGCCACTTCATTTATGCGCGACGCTGGACAGCACACTACTCCCCAAGAAGAAAAAGAAGAACAAAGACAACCTCCAAGCACAAGAAAGCTCGTTACTACAACAGATCTTTGGGCCACTGGCAGACTCCAATTCCATCATCTTCTAGGACGACCTTCGAAACGTCGAAATCGTATCAGCATCCAAGAAAGAAAAGAACGAACTTATCGCAGATCGTCGAGACAATACTGACAGAAAGATTTGGGAACTTTGTGCTATTCCTGCATAAAACCAATTCAGAAGACAACAACTATGACGACAGCTCTTTATTTGCAAATCCTCACAATCAGCAGCCACATCTACATTCGGATCAAGAATAATACCTCTGTAAGCCCTCCCAACGATCAAGTGAAACTACCATATACCCATGCACCAATCTCAAATTCTCCCTCCTCGTCTTTCAAGTCAAGTCCCAACTAGGCTAATTCAAGTCTCATGATTCGGAATAGCTACCTCTCCTCAAGAAAATCAAGAAAATCCAAAAACAAGTTCGACGATCGCCAACAAGAAAACACAAACCTGATTACAGCGAACACCATTCGCCCGAAATGATCCAGCTCGTATCACATGGCAAGATGGCTCAGACAAACTTCGAAGATGGCCCAATGAAACCACCTTATCTGCCAACAATCCAGAACTAGCTCACCAACCCTCACGAAAAAATTCGGATTGTCCTGCACACCACAAACTCTAATCATGAACGCCTCAAGATCCTCAATATCAATCCAGATGGTTACTCATGGACTGAAGAAGAAAAGCGACAGTGACGAAGGTCTATGCACAAATATACCAATACAGTCTCACCACAACGCGATTCAGAAAGAGGAACACTGCGATAGGAAGATTTCTCAGACAACATTCGATGCAGGTTATCGACCACATCCTCCTTGCCCTAAGCTTGCTCCCAAAGCCCAAGACACACCAGCCTACTCTCGAACAAGTCATCAACCTCACAAAAGGCAAAATCGATATCCCCACTTCATGATGCCTAGCCAAGCCTCATACTACATCAGCTATGTTCAACACACGAAAGAGAACATGAGTCCTAAGGTTACTCCTTACGACATTCCTCACCGACCTTTCGAACACTCAGATGACGATTACGATCAAATCATGCAAGACTCCCTCACAGCCTACACCGACTGCAACTTCTTGCTCCCTTTGCTGGACACTCCCAGCGATGCTAAGCCATCGAAATCTTATCAGGCTATGAAACCTTAGACAGATCCCAAGACCTCCAAGACACCAGATCCAGTCACTACTCATTCCAAACTCCTTCGACGAAACTTAAGCCACAACTCCAACGCAACCTCAAGGCTGACACCAATTCCTCTGACAAAAATTCCAGAACTGCACCTATCACTGTCAAACTACAAGAAGTAATAGCCCTCATAACCTTGGTGTTACGATCAAAGAAGATCTCGGATTATCAAAGGCCCTCCTACTCGATACCAACAGCCAGATGGATCTTACGAGACTCAAGACAGAAAACATCAGACATTCGACGTACTGCTAGGGAACATGCAATCATGGGCAATCGAATCCTACAATGCGCAATCGTCAGAATCGTGAAGCTAGACTCATCTCCCAAAGAAGTCGCAAGTAGCTCGACCTGATACAGGACATGTCGGTCAAAGACTCACATATGAAGGACTGACTTCCAGATCACTCGACTATCGTCCAAAATTCGTCAAGTGGCCTAATCCAAGGAATACAACAGATACCTCATGGATCTTTCAGCCACTTCATGGTACATGCACGAAGCTGGATCAACACACTACTCAGGCACTTGAAAGACGCACTCACTGAATCTCAATCGCAAGATTGTTCCTTTCGAAAGGAAAGAACGTTACGACAACAGAGCTATGGATGCTCACAAGCAAGCAGTCGCACATTCTCCTGCCCTCATCTACCATCGACTATAAATCAGGACAACTTGTCGAAATCTTGCAGTTAACACTTCCAACAAAGAAAAGAAGGAACTCATCATCTGTCCAGCTCGACACAAAACAATCAAAGAAAGACCAGTACGAACTATGTGCTCACTTCCTACCAATGAACCAGAATCAAGATATAGACAGCACAAGTTAGAACGACATGGTCTCTTTTTGGAAATCGCTCACAATCATCATCCAAGAATTCATCTACATGCAGGTATCAAGAATAATACCTCTGTCGAAACCGAGATGACAAGTAAACTCACCAAATGACCAATCCTCCAGATCTTCAGCCAAATGCAACTCTCAATCGCTGGATAGAGCGTATTCTTCTCTTCAAGTCCGATCTCAAACATGTTCCAGCTACTCTACACAAAGGCCCATGATTCGGAATATCTCCTCGAAGACCTGCAGAAGACAAATCGGATGTTGAAGAAGAAAATGACCAAGAAGAAGAACAAGAAAACGACTATGACATAGGACCAAAAGAAGAAGAACAAGAACATGAATACATAGCCGAAGCTAATTATTTATTGGAACGTCCAGGAGACACTTATGCCATCCTTGACAGTATTGATCACAGAAGATGGCTGGCGAGTTTTTTCATCAACTCAAAGATGCTCACCAAGACGATCACCTTCGGCTTGTACAATTCTTCCTGTACTATCACGCAAACTCCGACAATTCATCCCTCTCACAACACTCACTCCATACATCAAACCTCAAGATACTTTGGGTGATAATATGCAAACGTTGGATCAGCGTCAGAAGGTGTGGGTCCAGATAAGGCAGACTTCACAGCTACTTCGACGTATTATCATATTCAAGAAGTTGCTTGCATTGACATCCTTAGGATCATCATGGACATTCGTAGTCGATGCAAAGATGATGGCACTTCGCTGGTGCAGAGGGCACAGTTATCTTCACTGATGTACATGACTATGATGGGCCGTTCATCGACCACATCCATTGCCTAATTCAATCATCGTCAAAGTTCACGATTCCTCCCCAGCTACCCCTGCGAGACGAGATCAGGCCAAGAAGACCTCGACATGTATGGCCTGTAGGTCAAAAGATCCATGATATCGAACTATATTGTAGCAGCTAGTTAACCATCATAAGTTACTGCAGTAAACGAAAACTCAAGAAAGCTAAAGCTTGGGCAGGTTTACGGCAAGTGCACCGCCATTCGGTGAACTCATCTGGGAAATGGACCCATAAAGAAAGCGTCCACGCGACACATCGCTCCACGGCTAACAAGAGCACTCAGGTGTCCTGCCTTCAGCACGATCATGGAGCTCTCCATCTGATTCAATTAAGATCTCTGAACAAGCTATAAGCTAAACGAAGATGAAAGACAAGAGCAGTGATCAGACTGATGAACTCGACAAACACTCATGTAAGACTTGACGAAGGTACAACATCGAAATGTCCACGTGAAGGATACAGCATGCATTCCTGTGACGAGGATGTCATAGTAGAACAGCAGAAGACTTATACTTACGACTTCAGACGAGTGAATCCCTGATAGAGGTAAATTGGGGTACCTATGAAGAAACAGATCTTATATACATGAGCAGAACAACAAACGATGCGAATCTGCCATACATCGATGTCGACGAACAGACAGCAAAAATCACTAACGGACGATACCAGAAAACAATAAATGATCAGATGACATCGAAAAAGAAGCAGACACTCTAACAAGCTGAATGCAAAAACACAGCCGAATTTGAAATAGAAGCAAGTGAAGACGAATAGACCAGTGAAATCACAGACCAAGAGACCGATGTTGAACAATAGTTGGGAATTCAAAGAGTCGAGAAAAGAGTTAGACAGGAAGATGAAACAGAGCACATCAGTCTAAGACGATTCCAGTTGCTTGTCAAAAATCTCCGAAGAGGATGAGTAAGTGAGTCATAAGGAACTCAAGTGAACGGACTCAGAAACATGTGAACCAATCACGACTACTTGGATACGAATTTCCTACCAGAGAGGGAACGAAGACGAGCCCTTCTTGACGAAGTCCTTAGGCACATAACCGTAGCAAATCTCTGTTCCTGGTCCGTGCTCTTTGATGTACCAGTTATTTCCTGAGGACGATACGATGCCAACCATTCACTGGTTCGAAGTTTGGGTCAAAACCGATGACGTAGAAGGGAGCATGGAAGGTTTGATCGAATACCCATACGCAATCGTGAATGTGATAAGGAGGATATGAGGGGAATATTCGGTATGGGCCTTCAGGAGATTCGACATATAGGGGATAGTACCGACGATGTGCGACTTGTGGAGGAGGACTGGACAAATGAACATCAAGGGGAGAACGCCGACTAGGAAGTTCAACGCGTGGTCCAACGTGTATGTCTGGCTTGGCGGTCATCTGAAACGAATCATGGGACGTGGTGGCGGCAATGCTGGATGGCATATTGAAAATAGAATTGATGAAAAATAGAATGAGTGTGGAGATGATGTGTCTGGCAGACTGGAGGTAGCACAGCAGATGATGGTCTGGCGAAAGCTGATGATGATAGGCGCGTGTGCAGTGAGCGTCTTTTGTAGTGTAGTAGGCGCTGTCGAGTATCATGCTTGTCATCCACCCATCTCTGAAAATTTGACTGTCCCCAGTCAACTATCATCGTCAGAAGAATCGTCATAAACTCAATCTCAAAGGAAGCTTATCGGGAGCAAGGAGGATACCATCTCTTGAGAAGTAGGGAAGTAGACGAAAGGCCGCGATGCCTCTTTTTGAAACAGTTCCATCGAGTTCCTTTAATACGTAAGATCCACCTGTGGTTCTTCGAACAACTTCGAATGGTCCTAGATATCTTGGTTTCGTCTTCCTGTCTAGTTCATTTTCGACTCTTGAATTCCTAACCAAAACTAGATCTCCTGGTTTGTATTCACTGCGCCATAGACGTCGCCAATACTTCTTTTCAAATTCGGCTTTGTTTTTGAGTCGAGATTGATAGAGTGTGTCTGCTGCTTTGTCGATGTCATCTGAGTGTTTAGAGAGTTGTCGAATACGGAGTGCAAGGAGTTCTTCAGTAGTGAGATTGGGCTTGAAACCGGAAACAAGATATGTCGCTTCAAGGAGGTCGAGGGGAAGGATGGGATCAACACCGTAGAGAAGATAGTAAGGAGAGAATCCTGTTGCTCTTCTAACTGTGACACGATCAGCAAAGAATGCATGATGAACATGATCTGGCCATTTCGATATTTTGCCTTCGCAAGCTTTGATGAGTGCTTCTCGAATTGTAAAGTGTCCTCTTTCTACAACTCCGTTTGCTTGAGAATTATAAGGCGAAATGTGAATCTGAGGAATGCCATATCGTCGAAGAAGTTCATGAGTAGCGCCTTTTAGTTCTGGACCATTGTCAGTAACGATTTCTCTGATTGCTCCATAACGACAGATGAGTTCTTCAAAGATGAATTGAGAAACTGCACGAGCTGTAGCATTCTTGAGTTTTCGTCCTTCTGCAGCACCTGAAAGATCGTCACGAGCTGCTACAATATAGCGATATCCTTGAGCTCTTGGCATAAGCATAATGTCGAGGTAAATCTTGGAGAATAGAGTCGCAGGGGTAGAAATGGTGATAGGAATATGAACTTTGTAGGTTGAGCGAATTTGGCAAGGGTGGCATGAACAGATATATCGTTTGACATCAGTGAAGTAAGAAGGCCACCAAAAGCGAAGAGAAATAGTCTTAGCAGTAGAGTAGATTCCACGATGACCTAGTTTATCATGAGCAAGTTCTAGAATATGATTGCGTCGAGGTCGTTCAAGTATAACTTGTAGTGGATGTCCTTTTGAGCATCTCCAAAGCTTGTTATTTCTGACAAAGTATCTTCTGGCTTGATGGAGGAAGTGATGTCATTGTGAAGGGGAGAAAAATGTAGGAAGTTTGGGAGTGGTAAGGAAATATTGGATAAGTCGAAGGTGATCTTCTGCTGGTCGAGTATCTTTGACTTGATGAAAAACTCGCCACCCATCTCTGTAATCAATACTGTCAAGGATGGCATAAGTGTCTCCTGAACGTTCCAATAAATAATTAGCTTCGGCTATCCATTCATAATCTTGTTCTTCTTCTTTTCGTCCTATGTCATAATCGTTTTCTTCTTCTTCTTCTTCTTCTTCTTCTTCTTCATCATCTTCTTCTTCAACATCCGAGTCGTCTTCTGCAGATCTTCGACGAGAGAGTCCATCTGGGCCTTTGTGTAGAGTAGCTGGAACATGTTTGAGATCAAAATTGAAGAGAAGAATACCCTCTATCCAGCGATTGAGAGTTGCATTTGGCTGAAGATCTGGGCAATTGATCATCTGGCGAATATACTTGGCATCAGTTTCGACGAGAAGATTCTTGATACCAGCGAGATGAATTCTTGAATGACGAAGGGAGCGATAGAGACCATAGAGTTCTAACTTGGGCTGACTGTATCTTGATTCTCGTTCATTGATAGGAAGTGAGCCGTATCGTACTGGTCTTCTTTGATTGTTTTTGTCGAGCTGGAAGATAATGAAACCGATAGCAATGATGGAGGTGTCAACTGCAAGAATGACAAGTCATCCTGATTTATAGTCGATGGTGATGAGGGCAGGAGAATGTGCAACAGCTTGCTTGAGAGCATCCATAGCTTCTTGTCGATGTTCATTCCATTCGAAAGGAACAATCTTGCGAGTGAGTTCAGTGAGTGGTCTTGCAAGTGCCGAATAATTCTTGATCCAAATATGTGATGTACCACAGAGTCCTAGAAATCCACGAACTTTGGTTGTATTCCTTGGAGTAGGCCATTTGAGAATTCTGGAAGTCGTCCTTCATATGTGACTCTTTGACCAACAAGTCAAACATCCGGTTGAGCAACTTGAGACTTCTTTGGGGAGATAGTAGCACCACATTCTGCAATTTGATGTAGGATTCGATTGACAACAACAGCATGTTCCCAAACAAAACGACGAATGCCTGAGTTTTCTGGAATAGTCTCGTAAGATCCATCTGGCTGTTCGTATCGAGTAGGAGGGCCTTTGATTCCGAGATCGTCGATCATAACACCAACATTATCAGGTATTTCGTCTTGTAGAATGAAGACAGTGCAGTTCTGGAATTCGGCAGAGGAATTGGTATAGCCTTGAGGTAGACTTCAATATTGCATAAGTCCTAGAGGAGTTTGGAATGAAGTGAGATCACGGCTCTTGGGGTGAATATGTCTGGCATCATAGCCTGAAAAGAGATCAAAAACAGAATAGATAGAGTGTCCAGCGAAGGGAGCAACAAACGAGTCAATGACTGGAGGGAGTCCTGCATCTTTGATAGTAATGCCATTGAGTGTTTGAAGGTCGATGACATGTCGTAAACCACCATCTTTCTTTCAAGTGTAGAACATAGCAGATCTGTATGAGGCTTGACTAGGCTCATAAACTCCGGATTCGATTTTGCCTTTTGTGAGCTTGATGACTTGTTCAAGGTAGGCTGGAGGAATAGGAATTTGGGGATTAGCCCAAGGGATGTGGTTGATAACAGGCATGATGTAGTCAGAGAAATAATCTGAACGAAGTGTTCCTCTTTCCGAATTGCCATATGCTAAGACTCTTTGCTTATTTGTGAATACCATTGTCATAAGCTTTTCTTCTTCAGGCCATAAGAAACCATCAGGATTGATATTGAGGATCTTGAGGCGTTCATGAGTGAGTTTTGGAGTGGGAATGAAGTTGGGAGAATTGGGTGATAGTACAGGAAGGTTGAGAAGGGGATCATTGGGAAATCTTCGAGTTACACGAGCATCTTCAGGGAAAACAGCTGGAACCGGGCGAATTCTTCGATGTACAGGTTTGTATTTTCTGTTGGTGAAAGTAGAACTTGTTTTTGGATTTTCTTGAGTTTCTTGAGGAGAAGAGATATTCCGAATCATGAGACTTGAACCAGCATAGATAGGACTTGAAGAAAAAGACGAGGAGGGAGAATCTGAGATAGGAGAAGGGGTATATGGTAGTTTAAAGTCATCTTGGACTGACAGAGGTACTATTCTTGATCTGAATGTAGATGTGGATGGTGATTGTGAGGATTTCCAAAAAAAGACCTGTCGTCATAATTGTTGTCTTCTGAATTGGTTTTAGCAGGAATAGCACAAAGTTCCCAAATCTTTCTGTCAGTACTGTCTCAATGACAGAGATAAGTTCCTTCTTTTCTTTCTTCGATGCTAATACGATTTCGACGTTGCCAAGGTCGTCCTAGAAGAAGAGAGAATTTGACTCTACCACTGACCCAAAGATCTGTTGTAGTGACGAGATTTCCTGTGCTGAGATTGACATTGTGAATACGTCCTTCAAGGGGAGTAGTGTGCTGTCCAGCGTCGCGCATAAATGAAGTGGCTGAAAGATCCATAGGTATCTGAGTCTGATTGGCAACTTCTCGTGATACGATGTCGAGTTCTGAGCCAGAATCAATGAGTGTATTGACCGAGTGTCCTGTATCAAAGCTCATGCGAATGGAGATGAGTCTAGCTTCACGAGGACGATAGCGCATTGGAGGATTCATGCCCATATTGTGAACCATAGCAGTGTCGATGTCGATATTGCTGTCTTGAGTATAAAGGGTAGGACGAGTAAGCCGCAGATAATCCAAAATCTTCTTTGACGTAAAAGGTGATGAGCCTAGTACTTCTCTGAGTTTGACAGTGATAGGTGAGTCCAAGATTTTGTCAACGAAGGTGTCAACATTGAGATTGCGTTGGAGTTGTGACTGAAGTTTAGTCAAAGGAGATGAAGGAATAGTGACTGGAACTGGTGTCTTGGAGGTCTTGGGAGCTGTTGAAGGTTTCATCGATGATTTTGATGGCTTAGCATCCCTGGGAGGTCCAAAACGAGAAGGAGTTGCAGGAGGTGTAGGCTGAGAGACATCTTCCATGATTTGATCATCATCATCTGGATCAAAAGGGAGGGGAGGAATGTCGTAAGGAGTAACCTTAGGAATAATGTTCTCTTTGTCTGCTGATGCTGATGGAATAGGAGACTGGGAGGCATCAGGAAGAGGGGATATAGTTGCCTGAGAGGGGACTGCCGGAGTAGATGATGTGTCTTGAGCTTTGGGAGCAAGCTTAGGGCAAGGAGGAGGATAAACTCCATCGAATCTTGTCTTCTTCCTATCGCTTTTTCTCTCGTCACGTGGTCGTGAGACAGGATTGGTATACTGTGCATAGACCTTGCCACTGTCGCTGTCTGAGTAGTCTGAGTCAGCTGCATATATTTCTGGAGGAGCCATGATTAGATTGGTGGTTGCAGGACGATCTGAATTTTTCCTGAGTTGGAGAGCTAATTCTCAATTGATGGCAGATAAAATGGTTTCTGAGCCATTACGAAGGATGTCTGAACCATCTGGCCATGTGATGCGACCTGAATCATTTCGAGCAATTGTGTTAGCAGCAATCATAGTGTCAGCTTGATGGCATTGTCGAGTTCCATGTCCTTTTTCTCCACAGAAATAGCATTCAAACGGGCTAGAATTAGCCTGTTGGGATTGACTCGAGGAGGAAGTATTGGTGCGAGGGCAAGCTTCACTTGAGCGTTGGGAGGGCTTCGGAAGAATATTGACCATAATGGGCGCCTTTGTGACAATTCAAAAATAAAGAGAGTAGTAGTTGGGGTCGCTGATGTTCATGCGAGCAAGCTTGTCGATGAGATCTGCAACTTCGTCAGTTTCATTCTGGGATGAGCCATTAGGTTTAGAAGTCGAAGATGATGGAGTAGAGGTCGAAGTAGGAAGGGGAGAAGCAGGAGAAGCTTTCTTGGACTTGGAGGTCGTCTTCTTCTTCTTTTTCTTCTTGTCGTCATCAGAATCACTGTCGTCATTGTCTGATGAACCACTTTCTTCTTCATCTGAGTCATCTGCTTCTGAAACAAGACCGTCTGAGTCAGATTCATCATCATAGAATTTACCAAGGTCGAAGACATGTTCTGCAGCTTTGACTACAATGTCAATTTTGAAGGGAACAGATCTGTCGAGTGCAGCATTTTCCTGGAGCATTCTGTCTTCAAGTTTCTCCTGAATAGATTTTGGAATACCACGCCAGAAGTATCTTTCATAGTCATTGTCACTGATCTTGGAGCAATTGAGCAACTGGCCTGCAATGCGAGTGAACTTCCTTTGATAGCGATGGAAGTCATACAGATTTCTAAGGAGCCTGTGACGATACTTGGTTGTAAAGTTGGCCAGATCTTTCTCTTTAAAGCATTTTGATGTCCGGTCATGATCATATAGGACTCTAAGCTTGGCATCAAATGCGGTCCAGTTCTTCTGATGGAATTCTGTTAAGCCTTCAATGACCTGTCAAACCGATTGTTTGACATAGAGAGGAAGTCGTTCAAAGCGGTCTTCATTTGTTAAACCATATGCATCGGAAAGTTCTGCAAACGTTTTGAGGAAGGTGGCAACTTCATCGTATTGGCCTGAAAATCTCTTGGGTGCATTCCGAGAGCGAGGGGGAGGGAAGTCAAATTTGGAGTGAATTGGTTGAGACATGACAATAGATGAGCTTTGTGAATGGGAGCTGACAGGTGTATTGAGCTCTGTTGGAGTTAAGAAGTCGTATTCAAGGGGATATAGGATGGGATGGTCAATGAGGGAGTCAATTAGTGGTGGATTGTTGACAGGAATTGAAGTCCAGAGATGTGCTTGGTTGGAATACCAGCTAGGATCGTCGATATGAAGCTTAGATGAGGATAACAGCCAAATGTGACCTGGTGGAGGTGTATTGACTAGCCGACTGGGACGAGTGAAACGAGTCTTTGGACCAAAGAGGGAGTCAAGGATTGGGCCAAAGAAGGAAGGAGCTGAATCTGATGGAGGTGAGTGCTGAATGCCAGCAGATTGTACTTTGATTAGAGTACTGGGCAGGCAGCGACAAATGAAGATTGATTGACAGGCACTAGAAATGATCACCGATGGATGATGGCAAAAGGATCCGGTACAAATCGGGGTAATGAGATCCTGGAAATTGGCACTTGATGAAGGGCGCTGTCAAATGTCGGTGGAGACCGGATGTGGTTGGAAGTAGTCGGAGGTGGTAGGAGTCGGATTGGGAATGAATGGGAATACAAACGGAGGCTGGATGAGTGTCAAAAGATAAGCAAATGCTTGATGAAGCCCAAAATAGAAGGTATGAGTGCCAAGCGCCTTGGAGGTATGAATGAGGCGAGGCAAAGAGGTCCTAAGATGGCAATGGTAAGTCTGGATGTGGAATAGGATCTGCAGGAAACGCTTTGATCCGGTGTGGGGTACCAATTGAGATGGCTGTCAACTGTATTGGCTGTCACGAAGTATTGTTAACTTGCAATTCGACTTCCTGTTATGTACGAAATAGACAGGTGTCGTTGGAATAGCTAGGTATGACAGATATAAATGGCAATAACTGTCGGAGAGAGTGCCAGATAAATGAAACAGGAAGGGATAAGGCCTTATTGAGAAGATGATGGATGAGGAACGTGTGTGATGAATGATCAATGGCCTAGACCGAACTGAGTTCTGGAAGGACTTGATGGAAGGATGTGTGTCGAAATGGGAATAGGGATTGCTGAGATGATAGACGATGGACTGGGCCTCTCTGGGGCAGCCACAAATGTTGGTTTACTTTCGGAAATGAATCCAAAAGACAGTGGGTAGCGGTGTCGTCGTTGCACGGCTACTTACACTGGTGTTCGGCTCAGTGCGCTTTGCTATCAGCAGCAACAAAGGTAGAACAAAGACGAAGATGAAGACGTAGCAGTGACGAAGATGATGACGTAATACGCTGACGTAAGCGTAGACAAGATACAACAGCAAATGTCACGTGATTGACAAAGCTGGCCTTGATGTAGACGTAGAAGTAGTAGATGTAGTAGTAGACTTAGACTTAGACTTAGACTTAGACGAGTGAATCCAACTGATAGAGGTGAATTGGGGTACACTAAGGCAAAACAGGCCTTATATACATGAGCAGAACAACAAACGATGCGAGTATGCCATACAACGATGTTGTTGACAGCAGATAGGAGAAATGACTAACTGCGAGAGGCAGAAAACCAAAATAGGAAGGTGGTTTGTAAAGAAATGGAAAATTGAGTCAGGTGGTCGAAGAAATGAAGGGAAATGTGGCAGCAAATTTGAAATAGAAGCCAGAAATAGAATAGAAGTGAGTCACAGACAATAGACCATGTGGAACAATTGGAAATAGAAGTACAGCTAAGAAGCGAGTGAGTCAGGTGATGAAAATGAGTCATAGCCATCCAATAGGATTCCAGTTGCTTGTCAAATATCTCCGAAGATGAGTAAGTGAGTCATATGACTTGATGACAACTCAGAAACATGTGAACCAATCACAACACTTGGATACGAATTTCCTCCATAGAGGGAACGAAGATGAGGCTTTCTTGACGAAGTCCTTCGGCACATAACCGTAGCAAATCTCTGTTCCTGGTCCGTGCTCTTTGATGTACCAGTTATTCCTGAGGACGATACAATGCCAACCATTCACTGGTTTGAAGTTTGGGTCAAAACCAATGACATAGAAGGGAGCATGGAAGGTTTGATCGAATACCCATATGCAATCGTGAATGCGATAAGGAGGATATGAGGGGAATACTTGGAATGGACCTTCAGGAGATTCGACATATAGAGGATAGTACTGACGATGTGCGACTTGTGGAGGAGGACTGGACAAATGAACATCAAGGGGAGAACGCCGACTAGGAAGTTCAACGTGTGGTCCAACGTGTATGCCTGGCTTGGCAGTTATCTGAAATGAGTCATGGGATGTGGTGGCGGCAATGCTGGATGGCATATTGAAAATAGAATCGATGAAAAATAGAATGAGTGTGGAGATGATGTGTCTGGCAGACTGGAGGTAGCACAGCAGATGATGGTCTGGCAAAAGCTGATGATGATAGGCACGTGTGCAGTGAGCGTCTTTTGTAGTGTAGTAGGCGCTGTCGAGTATCATGCTTGTCACCGCTCCTTGCCTTTCCCCTTCCCCAACGTGGCCCTGACTTCCCAATCCACGGCTGTTTCTGCCCGATGTCTTTTCATTGCCAGTCCTGGTCTGGCCTCCGTGTTCTCCACCCAAACCCACTTGTATGCCAGCAATGACAACTTTCCCGCCATTTCCGCTGTGAAATCTGCATCACCTGGCTTCATACATTTCTTCCGGTTGTTCTGGCACTGGATACACGCCCGCTTCTGCAACCTCCCACTTTTCTGCTCCTCGTCAACGCACTCCAGCCCCCACGTCTGACAGAGCATGCACCAGTTGTTGTACTCATCGGCCTCCAACCATACATCCTTGAGTCGACGCTTTTGGCCCCTGACATTATCCAACATGGCCTTTGGATTCTGATCGGCTTTCCAATCACGGTCACCTTTCTCCAGCTAGTCCGAATTTCCTGTCAAAACTCCTCTGATCATAATCATAAAAAGACAACTTACCAACGCCTTTTTGAGTCAGGCTTCCTCCCGCCTCAACTCCTCCCGCACCATCTGCGTCAATTCAGCTTTCTGCCAATCCGCATCCTCCTTCCACTTCCTTCGGTTGGCTTCCTCCTTTTTTCGCTGATCCTCATCTTCTTTCTCTTCCTCCTTTTTTCGCTGATCCTCATCTTCCTTCTCTTTCACCTTCTGATCCTGATCCTCCTGTTCTTTCCAATCCCAATCCTCCTTTTCCTTCCACTCCCACTCCCGCTTTTCCTCTGCTTCTCTCTCCCACTGTTCCTGCTTTGCCTTTGCCTTTTCCCACAATTTGTCCTCCAACTCCTTCTTTTTCTGCTTGTACTCCCTCACCTCCACAGTGAGTTCATCGCCAGAGCTGATGTCCATAATGGAGTGGGTGGGCAAGGTGGACCTGGTATGCAATGCCATTGGAACTGAGTGGTGGTGCTGGTGGGGAGTGAAAAAGTGTTTTTGCACCCACAGACCATTTTCCCCTATTTATATCCGATCCAAGATCTCAGCCTTTACGGATAACCGACACCCAAACTTCCCACGATATTCAATAAGCGTAATCAGCCTTTGAGGGCTCAGCCGTAAAAGGGAGATACTGTTAGATCCCAGATCTGACTTGCATTATTCCAACATTTTCCATATCCCAATAAGCCCCTTTCCGCTTATTTCCAATATGTCCCCATTTATCATTCTTAGTCACAATTCTAATTTGATATTATCCCTGTACATCTTATCTCGATTTCCATATTTGCTCCAACTCCAGAACTCCATATCACGCACCCTTATCTGTCTGTTTCCGATTTTGGAATCCCGCATGTTCCTTAAATATGCTTTCCCTTGCTCAAGTTTTCTTTAGCTTGTATATCTTGTTGTATATCTCGTTACTTCATCTTGTTGTATATCTCATTACTTCATCTCGTTACCTCGTTATCTCAATATAACCCGTGATATCCTTCACACCTGATATATCTTGTCTACCCTATATCATTATATCTTTTATTACACTTCATCACTCTAAGTTCTATCCGCAATAAAGCTTTTGACTTTATTTGGTATTCCAATTATTCCTACCCCAACATATCCGACATTCCAAAAACCCCCTCTTTGATTACACTCGCTTTACTGTAAAGCTAAACCCTTACTCAATATTCATTTATCGTTAACCCTATCTTCTCCTGCATTGGTTATTCCGACTATGAATACCCAAAACCTCCCACTCATCTCCGATAAATCTTAACGTATTATTTGTCACTGATCCTTCTGAATAAACCCGACCATTGGAACCCTGATAATTCCATCCGGTCTTCAGTCCAAAATACCAGGGCACTAGAAATCCAAGAGGGTGCAACCCATAAGTTGAAGCCAATGCCCATATAGATCAGTCTTCAGATCTCCAACTTCCAAGTCATCCAATATTCCGTGCATTTCCGAATATTGCAACTTCCAATTTCGGTCAAGGAGAGTTCCAACCAAACCCGACCTCACTCCCCAATCCAGCCCCTAACATCATCATCCTCTGTCTCTTTAATTTATCTGCTGAAAACTGGTAGAACACTTATTAGGCCTGGACTTTTTATAGTCTGCTGCACACTCATGGGGCTGTGGTCTCACAGGTGAGCCTGAATTGTTGTTTAAGAATGGACTTGCAGCACTCCGGGTTCACATCAGTCACAGTGAATAAGCATGCAGGCTTGTGACGCCTTGGGAACACAGCAAGGAAGCGCTGCTGTTCATGTCTTTATATCAACAATTGTGGGCAGCTTCTAATGACTCGGTATAAGATATAATGACAATAGAACCGGCTGTGAGGGGATGACATACATGTGGTTCACTTCAAAGTTCGTGGCAACAGTCAACACTTGATTGCCTAGCCTTAGGTCAGACGTGATCGCAACACTGTATTGGCATATCATCAGCAAAAGGTATTCAAACATCTGACGAGGAGGCATACCCTTCCTGAGAGCCATCGCAATGTCTTCCAACAATCAGTTCTCATTGGAAGAAGTCTCCTATAAGATCATCTGTTCCTGAAAGGCTTGAGAGGATAAACAGGAGCATGCCAGCCATGTAGCTACACAGCAGAGTCAGCGACACTCTTGCACATCATAACGACACATACCCAACAACTTTATTGGCTCCTCACGCCATGCATGTGTGATGTCGCAGTCAGTGCTGTCCTCATCGTCCCTGTGTCATGTTGTGTAATTGAGCTGCCCCCAGTTGCGAGGCAGCTCGCTCTCATGCACCACCAGATGTTCCTGCTCGAGTGTGCCATGGAAGAGAGCTTGCAATGTGTCCAGTTGTGCTGTAGATGCTGTCTGTGTCTGTTCTTCATATCGATAGTTGGTCAGTTAAGTCAGTCAGCCTGTTAAACAAAAGAGCACTTATGTCGCAAATCTGACTGCTGCAGATAGTGGTTGCTATCTGGGTGTAGCTGGGATCCAGTTTTGTTGTACCATCATTGCAAGTGTACATTTCCACTGACATATGCTTACTACGACGGTAGTGTAAGACAGAACATTGGTCACATGACCTCCAGATATCCGCTGAAATACCTGCCAGTGCTGTGGACCATACCTGCACCCAGGACTTATCCATGGGAAACAAGTATCCGGATCTGCGGATGGGATACCCATGGGTAATCCACACTCATGTCATGCCTCAATCAACAGCCATTATTGGGAACAATGAGGGGAGGTCAACTGCGCCACCACTTCCAACAACAACTACTCCGGTAATAACAGTAAATTGGACAAGCAAGAATCCCAATTGACCCAGTTGCAGAAGAAGATGAACAACAATAACAACAATTTGGCTTCCTCTTCTTCCACTAAACCTCAGTCCTCTGCATTGAATTCCCGCAAGACTCCAGACATTTCCAACATACTCGGAAAAGACGGAAAACTAACCCAGCAGGAAAGACAGCAACACATGGACCTAAATCTTTGTATGTTCTGCAGAAAACCCAGGCATATCACAAAGGATTGCCTGCGGTCAACCTCCCTTAATGCTCAGTCGAAGGCCCGAGCAGCCTCCGCAATTCTGAGCAAACCCAAGTCCAAGGTTGAACTGGCAGCCTTTACAGATTCAAAATAATAATAAGCAGCTCTGAGACCTCTGCACAGACCCAGAGCTGTGTTGATTCCACCTGTGCATTTTTTTTCTGAGGTTCAACTCAATGCTTCCACTCTTTTGAAACCCAATTCTCTTACCATACCATTAACTTCCGACATTATTCCGAATACTAATATCCAAGCTCTCATGGACTCTGGTTCCACTCATTGTTCGCTTCCAAGCTTCCGCTGGAATTCCACAATATCCCACAGATTCCGCTAAAGCTTTTCGATGGCACTTCTGATGTTGCAATCATGCAGACTATCAATATGCCAATCTGTTTTCCATCTGGTGAAAACCAGGTTGTTGCTATGTGATTCTAGCTGCTCTGTCATGCTGGGACACAACTGGCTCACCTGCTACAATTCATTGATTGACTGGGTATTGGGCAGTATATCATTCTGCATTCCTCAGCAGAAAGATTCAATTCTGACGTCACTCTCCACAAAATCCACCTCTGCGGTTTCCAGAATCCCAAAATCCGATCGTGCAGACACCCCTCTGACATCTGAACAAGACTCACCTATTGACCTAGCCCCTGCTTCTGTGTTTGCTCACCTTTACAAACTGGACAATGAGGAGATCTTTCAGTTATGTGTAATTATGAAAGGAAAATCTGCTTCAGCGATCAATGCTTCCCCAAATCCTGATCTGACAGCCAATCTCGATGGTGTTCCATCAGAATATCACAAGTTTTCTGATGTCTTCAGCAAGAAGAAAGCAGAAATCCTCACTGATCACCAACCATACGATCTCAAAATTGACTTGATAGGGGGAGAGTCCCCCCTTGGGAACCATTTATTCCCTGTCTCCAGTTGAGCTAGAAACACTCTGAAAGTTCATTGATGAGGCACTAGCCATAGGATTCATCCACCCTTCACTTTCTCCACATGGTGCCCCGATACTATTCTCGAAGAAGAAATTAGACAGACTCTGACTTTGCATCGATTTCCACGGTCTCAACAAAATCACAAAAAAAGACCAATATCCGCTTCCCCAACTTTCTGACCTTCTGGAAAGCCCCGGAAAAGCGTGGATTTACAGCAAAATTGATCTCCGACATGCTTACCATATAGTCCACATTAGATAGGGTGACAAGTGGAAAACCACCTTCAGGACCTGATATGGTTCCTTTGAATGGCATGTTATGCCCTTCGGTCTCACTAATGCACCAGCCACTTTTCAGCTATTCGTGAACGATATATTTGGCGACATGCTTGACGTTTCCATCCTCATCTATTTGGATGACATCCTAGTCTATTCCAACAACCTGGAAGAACACCAAGAACATGTCCGTGAAGTTCTCTGATGTCTCCGAAAAAGCCAACTTTATGCAAGATCCAACAAATGCGACTTTCACAAGACTATGGTAGAATATCTCAGATACATGCTCTCCCCTGAAAGACTTTCAATGGCAGACAACAAGATCAAAGTAATTCAAGAATGGCCCAAACCCCGAAAAGTAAAAGACATCCAATCCTTCCTAGGTTTTGCAAACTTTTACTGACACTTCATTCATAATTACTCCAACATCACAATTCCGCTTACCCGACTCACTCAGAAATCTGTAACTTGGAATTTTTACGATGAGTGTCGGAAAGCCTTTGAAACACTTAAAAAAGCCTTCACCACAGCTCCAATTCTTACACACTGGATTCTCAATTGTCAACTCATCGTGGAAACTGACTACACCTTTGCGGCAATCCTCTCCATCATTTCTCCAGAGGATGGTGAAATTCACCCTGTAGCTTTTCATTCTAGGACTTTCACCACCCCAGAATTAAACTACGACATTCACGACAAGGAATTACTTGTGATTTTTGAAGCTTTCAAGATTTGGCAGCATTACCTCAAAGGTTCCGGTTCCACCATTGATGTTGTAACCGACCACAAAAACCTTTGAATACTTCACCATGACCAAGCTTTTAACCCGACAACAAGTCCGATGGTCGGAATACCTATGTCAGTTTAACCTCATTATCCAATTCCAACCTGGAAAACTTGGAACAAAACCCAACTCTTTAACTAGACGATGGGATGTCTATCCTAAAGAGGGAAGTAGCGACTATGCCAGCACTAATCCACACAATTTCTGCCTGCTCTTCACTAACGAACAGCTGTCATCATCCCTCCAAGCCACATCTCTCAATGTCACAATTCTCCATGCAGTTACCATCATGGATTTTGAGAAACTTCACGAAGAAATCTGACAATCCATTTCCTCCGATCCTGCAATCTCCAACTATCCCACAAATCCTCTGACACCCCAATGGTCAGTCAACCCTCAAGGACTCCTCCGACTCAACAACTGAATCTACGTTCCCGACGTGAATGACCTCTGACTCCGCATTCTACAATATCTGCATGATCATCAAATCTCCAGACATTTCGGACAAAACAAGACACTCAGCAATATCCAACGTGAATATACATGGCTGAAGCTCCACGATTTCATGATTTCCTATGTCAAATCCTGTACAACATGTATGCGATCAAAATCCCAATGGCACCGACCTTATGGATTCCTGAAGCATTTACCGATTCTGCCAAGACTATGGAATTCCGTATCCTTGGACTTCATTGAGCCACTTCCGCTTTCATTGGGTTTTGACAGCATCCTTGTTATCATTGACAGACTCACAAAACAAGCCATATTCATTCCGACAGTCACGACAATCACTTCTCTGATGCTCGCTCAACTCTTCATCCTCCATGTCTTCTCCAAACACGGTGTTCCGACCCATGACACCTCTGATCAAGGTTTGGAATTTGTGTCTTCATTTTTCCGCACACTTGGAAAGGCGCTAGACATGAATCTCCACTTCACATCTGGATATCACCCCGAAGGCGACAGATGAACCGAACAAACAAATCAGACCCTTGAGCAATATCTCCACATTTATTGTTATCATCAACAAGACAATTGAACTGAACTCCTTCCAATCGCAGAATTTGCCTATAACAATGCTCTGAACGCTACCACAGGAGTTTCCCCATTCTTCGCGAACAAAGGTTACAATCCTGACATTTCTGTACATCCCAAACACAATCTCATTTCATCCCATGCAAAAGACTTTGCAGTCGACTTAGATGAACTCCACCAGGAACTCCAAAGGAGAATTTTCGACGTGCAATCCCGACATGAGGAACCTGCAAACAAGAAACATTCTCTGGCTCTGGACTTCAAAGTAGGCAACAAAGTCTTCGTCAAAGCCAAATTTTTCCACACAACCCAACCTTCAAAGAAGCTCACTGAAAAGTACCTTGGACCTTTTGAAATCATCGCACCTGCAGGTACCAGTAATCAAGCCTTCATTCTCCGTTTACCTGACAATATGTGTGCTGTTCATCCATGTTTCCATGTTTCCATGCTAGAACCTGTGACTCCAAATGACATTCCGAACCAAATACAGCCTCCGCCTCTGCCAGTTATTATTGAAGGCAAACCCAAATATGAAATTGACAAAATTCTGGACTCCAAGATAGACAATCGCCAACATTGCAAGTTACAGTACTTGGTATGCTGGACAGGCTATCAAGGTACCGATGAAGAAACTTCATGGATTCCTGCTACGGAATTAGGCAGCGCTTCAGAAATCGTTGAAGATTTTCATAAAGCATATCCTAATAAACCCAGTCTGATCCTGCCTTAACTTTTCCTTTTCAATTTTCTGATTTTCCCTATGTTTTCATGTTCATATCTCTAATTACATTTTCCATCTGTTCCATGAAATTCCACCTCACTTTTCCACTTATTTCCAACTCAATGTTCCAATTCCAATTCCCATATTTCATCCTTTTCCATTTCCTCCATCCTTACTTCCAAATCCCACTCCTGATGCTGAACCATCCATTGCACCCACACAGCTAGAATCTGCATCTCTTCAGTGTGCTCCCACATGGAACTTGCATGACAATCCATGGATTTCCGCAACTCACGAATTTCCTTCAATAGCAATCCTGCTGTTCCTTTGTCATCCACGTGCACACCTTTTGTGACTTCTTCTGCAAATCCTGCTTCTCCCGATCGACAGCACACCCTCTTATCCTTTGCGCATTCATCGCACGTCCTGTTCATTTCATCCACTATCAGCGAACAAAATATATCCCAAACCCAACATCCCACACAGCAATATTTTTCGTGCCCGATCCAATTCAATGCGGATTTGTGTACTCCCCAACGACTAATGGTTCTATCCACCACATCACTTTTCCTTCTTCGAATTTTATCCTCCATTTCCTTTTCAGCCTTTCTCTGTTCTTTTTCCACCCTTTTCTGCTCCGACTTTCTCTGCTCTAATTTCTTCACTGCTTCTTTTTGCAACTCCAAAATCTTGCAAATCTGCACCTCCAGATTGTTTTCCGCTCCCAACTCATCTTTGGAAATGAGGTCTTCAAACGTGATAATTGGTGGCATTGACATTGGGCTTAGAAGGGAGTAGGAATAAGAGGATCAGAAGTCTGGCAAGTTGAACCCCATCCATCATTCTTATATATCACATTAGGGGTCCCGCTTAATCACCAAACCAAACTTCCCATGCTGATCTTAGGCCTCGAGGGCTCGGGAGATACTGTTAGAACCCAGATTCATTACCAGCTTTTCCACCTTTCTCCAACATATTCCAATTTGTATTTCCGATGTGTTTTCCGATTCGCACCACCCATTCTACTTATCCCTGTTCCATCTATATTTAGTCATTCTTATCAAGATTTACATCTTCGGTCTTATATCCATATTCATCCTTACCTCTGATCCCGTATTCACTCCATTTCAGATTCCCGCATTTCATATCTTTCTGACTCAGACCATATCTATTCGTTATATATGACTCTCTTGTTCTTCAGTTCAAATATTGATCCACCTTGACTCAATATCTTCTCACCTCTGTCTCTAAGTCTTATCCAATCATCCGCCTTCCAACTTCTCTGACTTTTCCAATATTCCGATTCTCCAAAATACCAGGACACAAAGGATCCAAGAGGGTGCAACCTATAAGTTGACACTGGGGGCATGAGCAGATTTTTAGTGTAAAAAATGTGATAAAAATGTGTTTTCCTTACAGATTATTCATTCACTGTTCTGTTTGAAAAATCTCCCAAAAATGCTGCTTTTTTATCACGTTTTTGGACCTGAAAATCTGGTACATATTTCACATTTATAGGCATGGGAAATGGATGTAAAATGTGAGAGATAATGAATTTACTTGTTGATTTCATGCCACAAAAATGTAAGGACAATCTTGGTTTTCATTTACATTTTCAACAGAAAAGAACCAAAATTTATCCAAGATTTCATAGTAGAAAAAAGGTGAGAAAATTAGTAAAATATATGAGATTTTCATGAGATTTTTCAAAACTATTAGCCAATGAATAATCCAACATTTTTCTTTAGTTTTTGCTAGGAAAAACCTGGTGGATAAATGTTTATCCCTTGGATAATCATTCACCCATAGGCGATATATAACAAGTTTTCTGAACTGAAAAGGCAATGGAAAAGTCAATGGATAAGAGTTTATCCCTTGGATAATCATTCACCCATAGGCAATATATAACAAGTTTTCTGAACTGAAAAGGCAATGAAAAAGTCAATGGATAAGAGTTTATCCCTTGGATAATCATTCACCCATAGGCAATATATAACAAGTTTTCTGAACTGAAAAGGTCAGGAAAAAGTCAATGGATAAGAGTTTATCCCTTGGATAATCATTCTTCCATATGGGGTAAATGTTCTGCCTATGGCAGAATGATTATCCAAGGGATAAACTCTTATCCATTGACTTTTTCATGACCTTTTCAGTTCAGAAAACTTGTTATATATTGCCTATGGGTGAATGATTATCCAAGGGATAAACTCTTATCCACTGACTTTTTCATTACCTTTTTGGTTCAGAAAACTTGTTATATATTGCCTATGGGTGAATGATTATCCATTGGATAAACATTTATCCATGAGGTTTTTCCTTGCCAAAACTAAAGAAAAATGTTGGATTATTCATTGGCTAATAGTTTTGAAAAATCTCATGAAAATCTCATATATTTTACTAATTTTCTCACCTTTTTTCTACTATGAAATCTTGGATAAATTTTGGTTCTTTTCTGTTGAAAATGTCAATGAAAACCAAGATTGTCCTTACATTTTTGTGGCATGAAATCAACAAGTAAATTCATTATTTCTCACATTTTACATCCATTTCCCATGCCTATAAATGTGAAATATGTACCAGATTTTCAGGTCCAAAAACTTGATAAAAAAGCAGCATTTTTGGGAGAATTTTTCAACCAGAACAGTGAATGAATAATCTGTAAGGAAAAAGCATTTTTATCACATTTTTTACACTAAAAATCTGCTCATGCCCCCAGTGTGAAGCCAACATCCATACATTTCTGATCTGAACTCCAAACTCCGACATTCCAACACAATCCCGACATCCTGATGAGGAGAAATCTAGTTCATAACATTAGCACACAATCATGGGTCTTTGGTCTTTGGTCTGCAGATGTTGCTCAAGTTCTTGCATGAATATCTTCTCATTGAAATCCCAAAGGATGGTGTCTTGTCTGGCACAGAGCTACATATAAGTTGAATAGCATCAAATGGTCTCCTGTAGGTGGTGTTGCAATGTCAATGATCATGTTCTGTATGGTTTGGCCTTGCAAACTTTCTGTTGTCTCATTTTCTTCTTTCCTATTATAGGTATTTGTATCTTGAATGACTTTATTTGAAGGCTCAATGGGTCTGATAATATGTCCATGTAATAAATCTATGTAACAACATGTATAAATTCTATTCTTACAAGCCAGCAAGGTCTCTAGCGGGGGCACCCCGCGCTTATCTAGTAACGAATGGTAGTTTATTAATACTAGCCTAAGCTGCTCCGGCTTAGGTATAGTTGTTTCTCTATAGCAATACTTCAGTTGCCGGCTTCATCGGAACAAATATCTATTGGCTTTCATATCACCCATGACCAGCTTTCGTGGCTTCAACGTTCGAGCATGGCTCAAAACAATGGATGGAAAGCTGGGACACCTTCCATGATTCTATCTCCTTATCGATATACAGTTGCACATCCGACGCATATTTAATTGCTGAGTGGTTAGAGAAGGGAGTCGCATCCCCAACTACTCGCCACTACCATGGCCCCTGTCCCTACCTTCACCTTTAATAATGGTCAGAAAGTACCTTCCGTTGGCCTTGGGTATGTTGGAACCACTGTTACAAATAATTTAGATTTATCTGCCGTTCACAGCTGTTGGATGGGACGCGAGGGAAACATCGAACAGACAGAGGCCATGGTCAGTACGGCGTTAATGGTTCGATTAGTTTCAGTCCATCTTTCGCTGCTTTTGTAACAAGTTCTTTTGATAGCATGGTTACCGACATTTTGATACGGTTTGTGACAGGTCGTGGACATCATATATGAAGATCTGATCTCGTCGATAATCAGGCAGCCGGATATGGTCATTTTTCTTCATTGTCCCCTTTTTCTTCAAAATCTTGAGTGTATTGCTCTCACTAGGTACTGAAGAGGCTCTAGGGAGAGCCATTCGCGCTTCCGGGGTACCTCGCAAAGACATATTTGTTACGACCAAATACAAGCAGTGGCTGAGCAATTGTGGTGTAAAAGAAAGCTTCAAGGCCTCTCTGTCGAAGCTGGGGTTAGAATATATAGACCTTTGGCTTATGCATTGGCCTATCGCCATGAAGGATGGTGAGTACTATGATTCCCTCTCTGGCATGCAATCTCAAGCCATTTTTAGGGAAGACTCTCTCTCCTAAGGAGTCGCCGACCTTTATAGATATGTGGAAAGAGATGGAAGACGTCTACGCAGAAGGTAAGTGTACTCATTACTTTTTCACGTTCAAGTTTATTCCTTCTAAAAATAACTTAACAGGGCATGTTAGATCAATTGGGGTTTCAAATTTCAGTATCAAAACTCTTGATGCACTTCTGAAAGAGGCCAAGGTTGTCCCAGTGACAAATCAAGTGTGTATTTTATATGCCTATTGTGCTTGCTACTTTTATAACATCTGCGAAAAATGAACAGATCGAAATTCATCCATCATATCCTCGAAATGATTTGCTCGAATATTGTGAAACTAGAAACATCATTCTTACGGCATATTCACCTCTTGGGCAATTCAATTCTCCATTTTTCAATGACGTCACAATGCAGAACATTGCAGCTAAGGAAGGTGGGACCGTTGCGCAGGTCCGATCTTTTTTATGAAAATCCTGTCTCGAACTCAATCGTGTAAATTTATTTTTAGGTATTGATTAGTTGGGCTGTTATGCGCGGCACTATCGCGGTTCCAAAGAGTGTAAAGGAGGACAGAATCAAAGAAAACATACAGGTTTGTACTGCAGTTTAGTGTGCATGCTTTCTCACTCTGGTCACTTTAGCTCCTCTCGTTGTCCTCTGCATCTATGAAAGCGATCGACGACTTACATAAAGAGCCCGGTAAACATAGACCGCTTAGCATTATGTATATGCGAACACCGGGGTCGGTTCTTGGATGGACATACGAGCAGTTTGGATGGAATTTGAAGTGGGACGACGAGAAAAATCGTGTATATGTTCCCTGACATTCAGAATCAATACAGTAAATGGTTGTCATGATTGGGTAGCACGGCCCCACGGGCTCATCCTAACCCGCGTTCCGGCTGATGTTGGCCTAAAAGTCTCGCGTCGGCCGCCAATGGCCATACATATATGGTGATTCTGAACGCCTGACGCGTCGACGCGTTAATCACGTGCACGTGCGCCGCATGCATTACGCTTCTTGGAAGGAGGGGCCAGATTATTCTACAGGTCCACAACGTTTCAACAAGTCGATAGAGGAAAATAGTTTCAGACGGTAGCGAGCTGTCACGAGGTCGACAGTGCCGTAAATGAAGCAAGAACAAAACGATGCAACAGATTCATTGTTCTCTGGTGACTACGACGTCCTCAAGTTGACGAAGATGCGCCTCTCCGCCTGGTTTGCAGCTGTATTTTCATGCACAACGGCTTTTGTAAAAGCAACTAGCCTTGATTCCGCCCATGGTGTATACTCTGGATCCCAAACACCGAGTTCCTTGCCTTGGAATACGTACGTGAACGCTGACACGATATTTTGTCAGCTTTTCTAAGTAATTGTAGGTACAACTATTGCAATGCTCCTCATGTGAACACAGCCCATTATTCCGTTCCAACGAACACCTCTAAAGCACAATTGGTCTACATGAACGTCATGGTTCGTCATCACAAAGTAAGCTTTAAGTCATTGCGCACTAGTTCTTGTTTTCCTCATACAGCCACCTCTTAGAGAACACCCGACAACTTGTATCCAACAGAAAATGAACTCAATCCACCAAATGGATGGATCTGCACCGACTTTCTTGAGTCCACCTATGGATCCCTTCAAGGTAATAACGGCCAAAGCGCACACATATTTCATGAAACAGTGATCTCTCCCACACACCCGTTTCTAAGTCAGATGTGGAACGGATCTTGTGACGAAGGTCAACTCACCGCCGAGGGTCTGCAAGATGCTATTGCTCATGGAAAGGTTAATACTTATACCCCTATTCTGCACTCTATACACACAAGTCGCTTCAGGACTTTGCCTCAGTCTACATAGACAAACTTGGGTTTCTGAAAAATGTCAATAAAGATGACATCTGGGTTAGAACGTCGACTGAAGATAGGACATACCAAGTTGCCGGCGGTATGCTGTATGGCATGGATCATTCGGTGGATGGTCAAGTCTTCAAGGTGCACAATCAGCCAGCCACAGTAAGGGATTTGTTGCTCTTAGGTTTTTTGGGTCAATGACATCTTTCACAATTCTACAGATCGACTCCCTCGTGCCCTCTTACTCATGCCCCAACGCAGATGCCATCCGGGCCCAGTACCAATCTGTCCCTGCGTGGAATGACCATCTCGAACAAAACGCCGATCTGCAAAACAGACTTGTAAACACTTTGGGGACCGGTGGCCTGAGCGCATGGTCAAGCTGGTGTAAGTGTGACACGTGGTTCATGGCTTAATCCTCGTTTATACAGCGTTTAATAGACGACCATTATTTCGATACATTCACTTCTAGGACGTGCCATGGCCACCCGCTGCCTTGCAACTCTACAGGGGCGTGCGTGGCCACAGAAGACGCCGTAAAAGTATTTGCAATTGGAGATTTTGAGTACAAGCAAGTCCAAATACTACACACTATATTCATGCGACTGCGACTAATGATCTGTATAGTTACATATGGAAGGCCGCACAAAATGCATCAATTTACAATTCCTTAACGTTTGGCACGTTCACCCATTATATTTTGTCGCAAAGATTGTGCTCATATCGTGTTATAGGTGTGATGTTCCAAGAACTCTCGGAAAATTTCGTGGCCTTTAAGAACGACCAAGAGAATTTTAAATTGAGGTTGTATGTTGCTCATGACGGCTCTATGATTAGGTTGGCGTCAGGGCTGGGCATTCAAGGGCCGCTGAGGTGGCCTGCTCTCGGCAGCGAATTCATTTTTGAGGTTCGTAAACAACGGAGAATTGAGATTGCCTCGTCACTTCACTAACAACAATAATTTTGTTGTGCGCCTACAGGTTTGGAAGACACAAGAGCAATCCTTGTTTGTTCGTGTGTTACACGAAGGGACGCCAGCAGTCGGTCTTGAATGGCTACCGCTTGACTCATTCATCACACTCCTTCAGAGCAGCGTCCCAAATGACATATTTAACCAGTGTCTTTCATAGGTTTGAAAACTCTATGGAATTGAAATAGTGTCACAATACACATTGCATTCCATGCCAGCATATGGCCTTGCATAGCATCATCTAAACTCGTGTTCTTGGATTCATAGTTGTGGAAGCCACTGCACCCCTACCGTGGACATCAGTAACGTAGGTAAGGGAACATAAATGTAACTACTCAAGATTCAAGACGGAAGGCCTGGGGACTTAGTTTGTGTAACCCATTGACAATGATGTACAGTAGATCTGGACGGAGAGGGTCTGGGCTATTTACAGGTACTGGCAATATTACAGCGACTTCATGGTGGTTCTTCATCACAAAGAGAGAAGTATGTGGTCAAGAGTATAACCAAACGGAAGGGTTGATCAATCAGTTATCATTGATTAATTGAACCATGAGAGTAACGTAAGTATTCAAGTCCCAAACAGTTCCATTGAGAGGAGTGGTATTAGTCTACATATTCTCTTCATCGTCCGCCATATGTTGACGCAATAGCTCCCGCAGCCCTAACTCTTCTTCAATCTAAGAATATCAAGCATATCAGTGATAGACTAAATATAGACATGTATGCTTACTTTTGTTCGCTGTAATGTATCCTCCCTACCAGCGGAAGAGTTAAAAACTTTGTCGATTTCTTCCAGGGAAACCCCAGCTGTTTCCGGTACAAGAAATATTGCCCACACACACGCGGCAAAGCAAGCAAGTGAAAACATGAGATATGTACCGCTATGCATCTGGTTAATGAGTTGCCTATGAGCAGAGGGCTTAGAAGATGGCCTACGCAGCAGAAATTTCAAGGATCGCTGGCGTAATTAAACCAATGAGGACTGAGTGCGTCTGGATCAGCCAGAATCCAATGGGTCGAAAGAGTACAACAGACAGTTATTTAACCAATTGGACGCCGTCGAAATGGAGACACCTTTACTCCGCACAGAAAGTGGAAACACTTCGCTGGTAAGAACCCACGCAATGGGGCCATAACTCACCCCATACGCCACCGTAAACAAGTAGATGCCACTAGATAGAGCATTCTAGTAAATATCACCGCAATAAACGTCTATCGGGAATAGCATTACCCAAGACTTATCCAAGCGCTGAGTTTATGTGAGGCCCAGTTTCCACTGGAGCTCCACACCTACGTTGAGTGACAAGTTGTGAAATCACATGCAGGGCAAGATTATTGTGGAACACACCAACAACGAAATTAATGCATGGGAACTACCCATAGCGGCAGCACCACCTGTCAAAATGTCAAAGTGCTGAGTTATTAATTCTATAAAATGCTTTTTACCGATCAAAAGGGGTTTCCTGCCTTCAGTGAGCTTCAGACTCGAGGTATACCACATGACATAATTATTGCAGTGCGTACCTAACCTGTCGATGTATAAAATCGTCGGAATCACTGCTACGAATTGCGCAATGTTGATAAAACCAGATCCTATAAGTATGGCCGAGTCCCCATTAAAACCGATTCTTTGTATAAGGGAGGGTCCATAATACAAGAGCGCATTTATCCCAGACCACTCTGGGATGAACCTATACTCAAGCAGACTGTCTATAGGCTTCAAGGATAATAAATCTCACGTTGCCAGAACATAATGGACATGCCCAAGAGTGTCCGTCGAAGGTACTTGCGATTGAAAAGTTGAGCCCAACTAGCTGCTTCTGAACGCAAACCGTCTTTATGGGAAGATAGCACCATTGCAGCATCCACCTGCATTTCCAGGAACTCGATCTGTAAAAGTGGGTCGTCTTTGTTAAGCTCACTAGCTTTAGGAAACCGCAATTGCGCGAGAAAGTCAAGAGCTTCATTTGTTTTTCCCTGGTGCACTAGAAGGCGGGGAGAAGGCGGGAGAAACAAACAGCCCACCCCAAGAAGAATGCCAGGTAGAATTTGGATTCCTAAAGGGAGCCGCCAGGAAGAGGATCCCGGTACTTAAAGAGTTCAGGCCTTGGCCACTGGGGATGCATTCTTCAAACGCACATGATCGGGTAAGAAATCCGAACCAAAATCCGAGTACGACACCGAGGACCTTGGGTCCAAGGGTTAGAACAAGTTCAACAAAGGGGTAAAGTGCTTACTATACCCAGTTGTTCTAGAGCGAGGAGGGCACCGCGGGACTCGGGTGCACTAATCTCCCCTATGTATAGTGGGGATAGCATGCTATTGGAATGGCATTTGATACGGAGATAATCAAGGGGTATATAACGAGAGCTTGGCACACCTTAATGCTCCGATGCCCAAACCCCCGATTGCACGACCCAGCGTAAGCGAGGATATGGAGTTGGCGAAGCATTGGAACGCGGAGCCGACACAAAATACAACTTTGCTCAGTGGGTGAGCAGTCATCGCCGTACAAAGCGAACACCCTACCGCATGCAAAACAGATGGAACCTCTTCGCGACAATCTATCCACTAATATGCCTGCTATGAGCGCTCCTATCAGGGCCCCAAGCTCCAGAACAGCCGCTATGGGCAGTAGTTGTAACATGTCAGATAATTGAGTAGAGGGCGAGAAAGGAAAAGGGGGAACTTCTCACTCATTAAGCCCTTCTCCCAAGGGCCAATGGGCCAACGGGAGACAAAATCCTTCATGACGAGAACATTGGCAATAACCCCTTGGTCATATCCAAATGTGAGGCCTCCCAGAGACGCGAACAGAGAGCAGCGGAAAGCAAACGAGTTATGGAGAAGACCTTTAAGTCCGGGAGCGCCGTAGGCATATGTGTACTTGCCATTGGGCTGGGTGACCAATGTCCCTCCGTTTGCAGTATGTTTGGTCCTTGTGGAGCCTTCGGAGTCAGTTGGAAGCTGTGTGTAATGAAGCATGAGCAACTCCACTATGGGCTGGCTGGACCTATGGACAGGTAAGACTGAGAGGCGCGCTTCTCGGAAGGGGCGTCGCTGAGCGTCGATCGCAGAGATTCAGGGTGCGCGTTTGGAACGCGTAGCTAAGAGTAGAGAGCTTATAATAAAGCTATACAAATTGATAGATAGATACAGTACGAGACAAAATGATGCAGAATATTTACACTAGCGGAAGGCAAGAGCAAACAGCCTGCTATGTATGTAAGAACGGACTTGAACGACTCAGGCTCGATCGAGAGTGAACCTCACACGCAGGACTAGGCAGGACTCGAGTGGAAAGGTGTGCGCCAGGGAAAACTTAGTTTGACCACAATCAATTCGCTCGACGTGGCAGGTTTGTTTGCTTCTCTTCCCACTCACAAACTTAGTATTCAATAATTCCTTTACCACAGTCACAACCACCATGGCACCCCTTCCTGCAGAGCTCGCAGGGCCCGTCCAGTGCCTCATGATAGACAACTTTGACTCCTTTTCTTGGAATCTTTATCAGCAGCTATGTCTTCTGGGTGCCGAGGTCGTCGTTGTAAGAAACGATGTTCTCGAACCAGCTCATTTCTCACAGCTCAAAATCGAAAGTCTCATCATCTCTCCAGGTCCTGGGCATCCCAAGACAGACTCAGGCATCTCACGCGAGGCCATGCTTTATTTTGCTGGGAAGGTGCCTGTCCTCGGCGTTTGCATGGGTCTCGAGTGTCTCGTGGATATGTATGGAGGTGAAATCGGTTATGCAGGAGAGATCATGCACGGAAAGACGAGTCGTATCCGCCATGATGGCCTAGGATGCCTCAAAGGCATTGAACAGGGTTTCTCCAGCATTCGCTACCACTCCCTCAGCGCTGAAATCAAAACACTTCCCGAAGAGCTTGCGATCACTGCCGCAACAGAGGAGAGCGGTGTAGTTATGGGAGTTCGACACCGCACATATACCGTGGAGGCAGTACAATACCACCCAGAAAGCATTCTCTCGGAAGGAGGTAATACTCTTGTCAAAAATTTTCTCGACTTGAAGGGGGGTACTTGGGCAGAAAACCCCAACTATCGAGTCATTGATAATTCACTCCCACCTTTCCCTATTACATCTCCCAATGAGATTTCCAATCCCAAGCGTCTCCCCACCATTCTTGATAAAATTCACCAACAGCGTCTCAAGGACGTGGCTGTTGCCAAAGCCACACCAGGGACTACACCTGCCGATCTGTCAACTCTTCTCTCATTGCATGTCTCTCCGCCACAGATCCCTCTTCTCGCGCGGCTACGTCAAAGTACAGATCGCCCTGCATTAATGGCCGAAATCAAACGGGCCTCGCCTTCTAAAGGCGACATTGCTCCAACTGCAAACGCAGCCCAACAGGCGCTGTCGTATGCGCTCGCGGGAGCGTCCGTCATCTCGGTGCTTACAGAACCCACCTGGTTCAAAGGCTCCCTGCTCGACATGCAGCTAGCACGTCAAGCTATTGATGGCCTCCCGAACCGCCCTGCGATCCTTCGCAAGGATTTCATTGTTGACGAATACCAAATACAAGAGGCCCGACTGCATGGCGCCGATACCGTGTTACTTATTGTTGCTCTTCTCCCGATACCGAGATTGAAATTGTTATATGCCTTTTCAAAGCAGCTGGGTATGGAACCACTAGTCGAAGTTAACAACGCCGAGGAGATGCAAGCTGCGCTTGACCTTGGGGCTCGGGTCATCGGTGTTAACAATCGTAATTTACACGACTTCGTGGTTGACATGGGTACGACAACGCGTCTTGCTGACATGGTGAAGCAACACGATGTTGTTTTGTGCGCCTTGAGTGGGATCAAGACTCCCGAAGATGTCCGTGGTTACACGCAGCAGGGGGTTAGCGCTGTCCTAGTTGGAGAGTCATTGATGCGTGCCGCGGATCCAGGTGCCTTTATTCGTCAGTTATTAGAGCTTCCCGAACCTGTTCGCGAAGAAAAAAAGTACGAGCCCCTGGTGAAGATCTGTGGAATTCGCACTCCGGAAGTTGCTTTAGCCGCTGCGGATGCTGGAGCCGATTTGCTTGGTCTCGTATTCGCTCCTGGTTCCAAACGCATTGTCTCTCTTTCAGAAGCAACGCGTATCTCCGCCGTTATTCGCCGACGTCGTGCAGCAGAAATCGACGATACCAAGGGGGAATCTAACCTACCAGTCAATGCTCCATGGTTCTCATTGCATGCAGATCGCCTGTCGAAATCCCTTGGCCGTTCTCGTCCACTGCTGGTTGGTGTGTTCCAAAAGCAAAGTCTAGACGAAATTCTTCTTGCAGTTTCTGTGGCACAACTCGACCTTGTCCAGCTGCATGGTGCGGAACCGCCCCAGTGGACACAACATATTCCAGTTCCCGTGATCAGGGCGTTCCACATTAGTCCCGGTGGCGGAAACAGCTCGCTGTCTGATGTTGCGCGGCCGGGCCTGCATCAGTTTTTACTACTTGATTCGGTGAGGGATGTACAGCTTGGAGAAGAGGGGTTGAGTGGCGGTAGCGGAAAGGTACTTGATTGGGATGCAATCAAGGACACGGTTGAGGCTGGGGAAGCACCAGGCGCTCAACGTTTGCCTGTGATATTGGCTGGTGGGCTAACACCCGAAAATATCAAGGAGATCGTCGCAGAGGCAAGACCATGGGCTGTCGATGTGAGTGGTGGAGTGGAAGGTGAAGGTGAGAAAGACGTCGAGAAGATTAAAACCTTCCTACTTGCGGCAAAAGATACATAAATCACAGGGAATATTCTCCAGTAAATAACTTCATTAGTACGCTTTCTGCCTGGATGTACAAAACATACATTGAATGACATGAAAACAGAGATGAGAATGGGAAATATATGTAAGCACGCCATACAAGAGGTTCGAGGGTAAACAAGGTGTTTTAAGTAACCATATATTAGTCCAGGCACAAGCGAAAAAACCACGGAATATTTGAGATCATAGTGAGGGGAATGATTTGAATGGAAAAAAGAAAGGATGACATGATGACATCTCTCTAACTATCAACGCACCAAATTTCGAGCTTACCCTCGGGCTTGCCTCGGGCACTTTCGCGGGCTGTCTCAATGGCTAAATCGTAGTCCGAGTCGTCGCGAAGTGAGACTTGGATGCCGTCCTCATCTTTGAATTTCAGTTTAAGCCCATTTGAAGGCTTGCCGAATTTTTTCGTCACACGTTCTATGAATTCCTCAAACGGTATTTCCGGCGTGATGGCCATACCCCGGACATCGCCCTCGTAATGCAACTGTTAAAAAAATGATAAGCGTCTGGAAAGAGATAGAAGTGTGTGGTGTACTTTGACACGAATCTTGATTAGTTCAAACGGCATGTCATCGTAGTCACCGCTACCGTAACCTTCTTCTTCGTCCTCGTATACGGTGTTTCTTGCACCTGCGCCACGCGAACCATATGTGGGTCGACGAGTGAGCTTACGCTGCATAGGTCCACCATATGAGGACTGGTAAGCAGACGATAGAGGACGACCATAAGCAGACGCAGTACTAGGTGCTCGACGCATGGCCGGGTTAGCGTTGTTACGCGCCCAAGCGGCAACGCGCTTATCCCCATCGCCCAGCTGTGTTGGGAGAGGTGGCACTTCAGGTTCTTCGTTGGCGTATCCTTCGATATAGTCATCATATATTTCCGTCAATCGAGAGGGTTTGACCCTCAACTCCCCGGAATCCTTGGGAGACTCCGGAGGGCTCTGGCTTCTCGGTGGCTCTCGCGGTGGTGATGGGCCGCGTTGAGTTGATGCGCGTCCAACCGCAGGTCCAGACGACCCTGGGGCGCGTACGCTCAAGCCTCGGCTCATTGGCTTGACCTGAGTCATGGTGTTAGAGCGTCCTAGTGGGGCTGCAAGTGCGGTGTCGCCATTAGCCTCTGCGGCCTGCAGCCTAACCTGCCTCTCTTGTAAGCTGACCACATTAATGGTCGTCGCATTGCGTGTCAGCTTTGATGCAGGCTTGGGAAGGGAGGCTGAATCGTTCCCAGTCGCAGTTGTTGCTGAACGTGCAAGGGAGCGATCGGGAGTAAGGTCTGTGTCCGGGCGATCGACAGGAGCCCCGGTTGGCGTGATGCCTTGCTGAAGGCGGGTGACACCAGTAAAGGTTGTGTATGCCTCCCGTGAATCAGCTGCAGCAACGAGCTTGGCTTTACCAAGATAATCCTTGGTTCGTGCGTTTTTCATCTTGTTCTCAGACGGTCGGTAAAGGACGCCAACGGGCTGAAGCAAATTAATCAAATGGTTGAGACGAGTATTACCACAGGCTTACGATCGAAAATACAGTGTAGCCTTCGCCACGATCCTGGATAGCATCATCAATCACATTATGTTCGTCAGTGGCTTTTTCTTGACGAGCCTCCTCCATGTCTTGGATACCCTCGTCTTCATGACCAAGGTAGACTTGCGACAGACCTTTGTTGAACAAGACCTCGGCAGAATATAGTTTGAACTTAAGCCCCAACTGTTCGTAGTTGCTGTAGGCACAGGTCAGCATCAATAGCAAGGGGCAAAGAGGAAGTGCACCGACATGGCTTGGTTACCACGGAGATAGAGAAGCGCCTCTTCAAAGTCCTTGAGTGCAAGTTCATACCTTGTAAGGAGGAAGTTGGAGACGCCACACTGGAAATACGCCACAGCGAGATATTGGTCTAGGGATGTTGCAGCGTTGAAGTTCTCGACGGCAACTTCATGCTCGCCAAGTGTCGCGTAAATGAGACCCATGTTTGTTAGTATCTTGGAAGAGTCGGCGATGCCCTGCACAAGGTGAGGAAGGCTGGAAGCGCTGAAAAGGAAGACATACACTGAATAGATCGAGACTCTTCTCAAAGTCTTCCTCGTCGTAAGCCTTGAGGGCGGCAGCCCAAGTTTCGAGCTCGGCCTGCAAGGAGATGAGTTTGGATGACGCGAGAACAGTAGAGAGAACAGACCTTGAGAGACATGCTGTAAGATTAAGGAGTGGTGAAAGAAGGAAGTGAGATGAAGGGGAGAGTGAAAGCAGGTGGCCGGCCGGTCTGCGATCTTTACTAGTAGAAAAGAAAAGAAAAGAAAGTAAGAGGGTGAGTCCTTGCTCAAACTAGAACATGAGTCGAGATGAAAGGATTCAAAGAAGACTGGGAGCACTCACAAGAAGTCGAATCTGAAGGTACAAGGTAGAGGGTGCTTCGTTGAAGGTGTCAGAGGGACGATTATGTAAGCGGGCTCCGGCAAGAGCCCACGATGATTCCATCTGTCCAATTCCAATCTTGCAATCTATTTGCAATCTATCTACGTCTGGTTGCACATGTAGTTTCGAATCCCTCATTAACGAAATATATGGAAGGGGTAGGTTGGTAAAAGAATCGACTTGGTTCGATTAATCCTTGTGTCTCCCATGCGATAGGTGGTGGCAACCTCGTGGGTTTTTGATTTGTTCGTAGCCATAAGGGATCCGCCATGCTCGGCATGCCAGGTACGTAGAGAGGATCAGGTCTGTTTTCGAAATGAGAGATGCATAGTTTGATGATGTTGCTACTATTAGTATTGGTTGTTGACGATCAAAAACGACTCTGACTTGCTCAGGCTGGGAGTCATTTCTCATCTTACTCCATCCTGCTGTATACCCACCTCTACACAGCGCACTTCAGGCCGCTAGGATATTCATTCTATCAAACCGGTTATACGCTACTAGGCTCAGATACTTCAAGACCACGCACGAAGCAAAGCGGGAGCCGGCCTCATTGATTCATGACGGTAGTCGCTTCTCACAGTATAAAAATTTGTGCCAGAGGATCCTATGAGCAAAATGGGCACATTTTGAATGTTTGGATGCCTTTGATGCTGCGCTTTGCATTTTGCCAGGTCTTGAATGTCAAGCTTTGTGCTGATGTGGCATTAGCTCAGCAGCCTACCATGTACTGAATTTTTCAGTTTCATCAAACTACGAATACGTATCTCGTTTGAAAATAAATTCCAGTAATCGACCTACATAATTCTGCATCGTACTGCGTACGGGGTTTAATTGTTAACAGGGCATATATGGTCGAACCGACAGTTTTACTTGAATTCATACCGAATAAATATTGATGAGTGAATGTTCTGTCGCTGATATAAGGGTGTTCATCTCACGTATCAGTCATTCACTAGAGCAAGCTTACCCTGTCTGCTTTATGCGTTCTGCTGTCTTTGCCACTCCTCTCTTCGGCCATGTCGGCGCGGCACTGCACCATCACCCGGTTAGTGGATTGCCTCGGTCTCTACGACTGCCACAAGTGAGGGAAATTGGAGGATCGGCGCGGGCTTATTTATGGTATGCTCTACTTCCTCTTATCGCGTTTCATTTTACGTTCCTTGCTAAGTAGTGTCACCCTCCTTGCTTGCATCACTCGTGGATGAACCGGGTCTCCCGTTGCTTTGTCCAGAAGTCATGGCTCCGGGAATTGACGGGACATATGTACCTGTGGTTAATCTCTTTCATTGAGAAAGTATATGTGAGTACTAGTTTGTAGTACACACATGGGCAGAGTTCTTGTCCCACCGGCTGCCAGAATATTTGGTATGACCAAATGTCAAAAGCCTGAGGGATAGGTAAATATTATGATGTTCTTCGGGAACATGATATCACCGTGCTCTGGATATACTTCCTACTGATTCCATTGAGTACGTACTCCCCGTTTTCACAACATATCAATTTACGTATGCATAGGCAAAGGAAGCCTTTTCAAGTTCTCGAGATTGGAATGCTAGAGGGGGATCTGGCGCCCTGCGCTGGCTGCTGATTTCTGCTTATGACTCGATCTCAGTCTCAGCTGCAACTCTCTGAACCTACTCATTGCGTCATAATGCCAAACGTTACCGGGAAGTTGATGAACTTGTCATGGTCGAGGTCCGGCAGATTGCCGAATGGGGTGTCGACGCTCGTTGCTGCAGGTAAGCACAGAAACTATGCCAACACATGCGAAGCTTGTGACTACGTTCTTAGTACGAATGTTGCAGATCAGATTTGGGACGTTAACTTGTTTGAGGCGTTTTGTACTGAATTTTGGCATGCAGTATGGGCTGTGGATCGCTTAGAGCCCGCAATTGATGTCATCCAGAGTACAATCGAGGACGAGGGGAGAGGGGGGCTCATCATCATGGAAGTGCGATTTCTTATTTAGAACGTTATCTTTATGCTAACTTTACTTATCAGCCAAAAGCCGTATCAGATACCAAAGAGCAAGACTTCGCACAGCTCATGGCGAAGGCTGGGCAAGAACACGCAGAAATTTTGGGAGACGACGGCGAAGACGTTTAACTGGCTATGTAGTTGTCACTCATAGATACCGACGCAAGTCTCACATCTGGAACCTAATGAAATTATCCAGTACACTATATTTGTACAATCTAAGTCAAAGTCAAGAGAAGCTACAGATACATCACCACAACATCCGGGTACAAAGCAAAAAGCACGACAATAAATGAAAATTTTCTACCCCATAAAGGCTTGTGTTATCGCTTGGACTTGCGCCTGCCGGTGGCGTTGGATTTAGTCTTCTTCCTCCCCTTGCTTACTTCGGTCTGTTTTACTCGCTCACTATCTGGCACGCCTTCCACATATCCGACGCCCATGAAGACTGACTCCCCGCCTCCACCCCCGTGTGCCAAAAAGCCAAGCCTTTTACTCCGACGTCCAACACCTAGCAAGACGCCACTCTCCAGCTCCTGCACAGCTCGCTCTTCGTCACTATATGTTTGCATATCCTCTTTGTTGATTGCGCGCTCTTCATCACTGTAGCTCGAGTCTACTCTCTGAATTTCTTCCTGCAGAGTCAACTGTGGTGGATTGCGCGACGGCTGGCTTTGAGGGGGGCGTCGTCTACCTACTAGGTCAGGGGCAGGCGTGGATTCATCCGGAGGGGCAAAGGACAAAGACAGTGGATCTTCGACATTTGGATCTACAAGTGGCTCCAGGCCTCGATTGTGATTACGAGGACGGAGCGCTAGTCTTGCTTCACTTCTAATTTGGGCTGGAGGACGGGGTCTTCTTGGTGTTTGAGGAAGAATAGGTGAGGAAGGTGGGCGACGGGAGAAAGGGTCATCAGTAGCCGTTCTAGGGCCAGGTATCCGGTTTTGGGGCGAATCTTTGCTGGTAGACGAGAGCTGGCGGTCTCTGGGGATAGGCGGGGCGGGATGGAGTGCCTGAGTAGATGAACGTGCTTGATGGTATTGATCGTGAGACCTTGACACCTCGATGTCTTCAGCGGCTGCAGTGCAAGTGGCTTGTCGATCATCATTACGAGAAGATAACCGACTTGCAGCTGGTCGCAATGGAGGTAAAGGCGGCGTTGAAGGAGCTCTATCCTCGACATCATTGTCATTGTCGCTGCAAAGTGATGGAGTGGTCCCTTCAATCTCGGACTGCGCGGCAAGCCTAAATAAAGAGCCTCGATGGTGTGCTAAGGTTGGCGGATGAGGGGGTTGGAGTGAACGTGATGAGGAGGTTGATATGGTAGAAGTATTCGAGGCAGCGGGAGGAAGGTGGGAGACATTGAAACGTCGTTTCATCGATGTAACTGCGAGATGGTTAATGGGATTGCGTTTTAAGAAGGTTAGTGTCGACTCACAGAGTGCACTTTGAGCTTCGTTGCCACTATCAACCCTCTTACGTTTAAGGCCAATAGCGAAGCGATCTTCAATGACAGAGCTGCTTTGACTTGAAGACTGACTGTTTTCCCCATTCGAGATATTGCGGCTCAGATCATCTCCGCTCCCAACTTTACGTAACCGATGCGTTTTGAGCTCACTCAAAAATGCCTCCATCTTGTCTGCAGGAACGGTCGGTAACCTATTTCTGGGCACGGCCTTCGACGTATCCAAAGTATTGGGAGCTTGCTAGCAGGGTGTTAGATTTCTTAAAGCAGAGACTGTGATCAAAGACAAGCTTACCTTTAACCCTGCACGTACTGAAGCAAGAACAGGATTAACGTTGGGTCCACGACGAGGTGAGGTTGAGAGTGGTATACGTGATATTGAACCGGAGAATAACGGTGGTGGTGGCGGTGGCGGCGGAGGGGGTGGCGGCGGTTCAGCAGTCTCGCGTGGTGGTGGCCTTCGGGCGAGCTGCGGGTATTGGGATATAGGATTAATATGAATGGTATGGATAGTGTACACACCTCCTTTTCAAGGATTTTGACCTTTTCTTCGAGTTCTAGAATGCGCCTTCTGGTTGCATCATCATCTGTGACGGAACTGTGACACTGAGAATCCTGTGAATGTTGAATACCTTCCAAATTATCCACGTTATGTCGCAGGAAAGTGTCCACCTTTCGGGCCCCTTCCACAGAGCCCACGGTTGGAGGCAACCCAGTTACCCCATCCAACCGTGATCGAGAAGATCCTTCGCCATTCTCTTTACCCAACGCAGGCCATGCCACTTGTGTTTCAGTCTGTATCTCTTGAGCTCTCCACTTTCCCTTGGCTCTCCAGCTAGGCGTGAATGATCGCGATGGAGAATCGCCATCTAACCGCGCTATAGCTTCTTTGACGGAGCTGATACTCGGAGAACGTGGCTGCTTGTTTAGACGAGACTGCGGTGAGAGCTCTGAAAGGTTAGGAGGCGGGCGATGGGGCGGCGAAGAGGAATGTGTATGATTGTTACTATTCCTGCGTAGAGGCGATGATTGGTCTGAAGAAGAGTGATGGTCATACTCCTCGTTTTCCTGACAATTTGATTCTTGATGTCCGTCCTCATTCTCATCCTCTACCTCTTCATACACGTCGTCTCCTAATGGTGGACCTGCGTCAAGTGTATGTCGTATAGTCGCACGTTGGCTGCGTGGCACTGGGCTCACGATGTCCGATGCAAAGCGAACACGACGAGCGCCTACATGGTCGTCAGGTGTAGGCGATCGCGAGAATAGAGATCCGGGCATGCTTATGGACACTCTTCGAGTGCGTGGTGGAGGTGGAGAGCGTAACACGCGTGCAGGTGGTTCAGGAGAAGAGGAGACATCTGTGCGGAAGGTTCAGAGAGATGATGCTGCATGTATTACGGGATCCCACCTCTGTCCACAACATCAATGATATGGTCATGACGGTTCATAGTGGGCTGGCGATCCCGTGGGTCCTTCCTCGCGCGTTTGTGCTCGCGAACATCATGGGGTTGTGAGGGGGTGGATTGTCGTCGATGCCTCTTCTCCGCGCGGTATGCGCCCCCAGCGCGTAGACGTGACGGACCTGCAACAGGTTGCTCTATTGGTGTCTTTATACAATCTGCCATAAGAGTGCTCGTCCGTTGCCTAGCTTGCGTGAAACCTACCTCAGTGCCGCCTGTTGCGTTCGTGACGAACTGGTTGACTTCACGCGAAACGAAGGAGAAAACGTTGGAAAGCAGGCCCTTTTTCGATTTATGTGCATTACCTGAAGTTTGCGAGACGTGCTGAACATGAGATGGTGGAGATGGAGTAGCAGAATCGTAGCCGTCCTCTGAACTGGACATTAGAGTTCCGCATAAGCGCCTACAGGACTACAATTGTTCCGAGCCCATCATGGCGACTCGTTGCGCATTCGTCTCTGATCGTCTCTACAGCGCTATACATACAATATGGATCGAAAACTACGAGTAAGGTCCGCGGTACACGTATGAGTCGTGAAAAACGTTTAAGATAAAATAGATAGAAAAGAGCTGGTACCGTAACGGTTCAGGAATACCCTAAGTAATGTTTAAATTATGGGCATGTAATGCAATTATAACACAAGTACCTTAATATTCACCTGGATAGTCATATGAGGGGGGCTGTGGCACTGGTTGACTCGCCGTCGAAGCACCCAGGTTGGCTCTGACAGCCGCATATGGATCAGCGTATTGCATCGTCCGGCTGACGCCAGGAGAGGCAGCGCCAAAGCCACTTGGTGCAGGATCAGAGAAAGCACCATATGCATCAATGCTAGGGCGGGGTCTAGCTTCTGCTTCGGGACGGTATCGATGATCATCTGTGAATGGAGAAGCCACTTCCTCTGTACCACGACGCATCGGAGGAAGTTGAGGAGCACTTGATGATATGTGTCCATATCGAGACTCTTCGTCGTCGTCGTCTTCATCGTCTTCCTGTATATGCATTTCAGAAGGTGGGTTGAAATTGGGATCTCGTCGAGGATTGGATTTTCCAGATCTCCAGTCCAGTACAAGGATCACCATAGTTCCTATCCAACATACTGTAAAGGTGGATTAGCTTTGGCTATAGCAGTGAAATATAAAGTCTCACTAGTGGAGAGCCAAAAGAAAATAGCACCGGCTTTTTTAGTTGAACACCAACCGGGAAGACCATTCTTGAAGTCATCGCCCTTGCTGGCATTAGGATCGTTATCCTTGTTTTTGCACCCTGGTTCAGTCCAAGCTGAGCGTCCTTCCGTCAGCCGTCGAATTAAAGTAAGAGCTTCTCGTCCATACCTGAGATTGTGGTAATAAAACTAAATGTTGCTTTTATGAGTAAGAGACGTTTTATGCTCAAAAAGCGCACGCACCTGATTAGGAACGTCAAGAAGAGTCCTGCACCCGCGAGAATAAATCCCACTCGGACTTCTTTCATAGCCCGTGCCAGTCGGATGAGCTTGTCGTATTTTTCGTATATGACAGGGACCAATAGCATGAAAAGCGCGAGAAGCATGCCGAGCAAGGCGATAAATATTGAAAACCCCGAAAGGCCAGCTAGAAAGGTATCGTGTCAACAGGAGGTCTCAGTCTCCTGGGAGTGAATGCACTCACATGGTCCGACTCCCCAATGCGCTTGAAATGCAGCTACGCTCGCGAAACAACACAAGGCGAGAAAGGAGAAGAATGTTTCACTGGCATGAAATACTATTGCGGGTTTCGAAACTATCATCTGTCAAGTTGCTCTGTTCCAAGAAGTTAACTAAGTACATGGCAGAAGAATACGTACGTCTTCTTCATGAACCATACTTCCGAGGCCAGGTTTGGGGATTGAATCTTGCTTCTGCGGGACGACTTTGGCCACCGCGTCTTTGATTGTATCGAGGAGGGCCATGTCTGCGGACGCGTTGGAGTCTGTTCGCGTTAGTTATGTTTTGAAGCGCAGAGTATAGTGTTCTGCTGCGCCGGATTGAAGGGAGAGTGGTAATCCGTGCAACGACGTAACGTTCCGGCGGTGGCCGAGACGCGCGCTGGTCGCAGCAACATAGCCCCCGCAATATTTCATGGTGTCGACCTCTCTTAACGCTAAAAGCAATGATGGCATCGACCAGTGTAATTCACGACCCCGCTCGAGCAGCTGCATCAATCCACCGCCATGCCTTTTCGTTACCAAGTCGAATGTAAGGTTGCGCAACTCTGTGCTAAAAGGCAGTGCTCCCGATATTATAGCTACTGCCAGCGAATGACTAGAATCGCCACACATCTTATGGCAAAACCGTCTTCATAAGTTCACAAATGTGGGGCTCCTGGAGGTGAGAAAACAGGCGATTCAGAGCTGTTGAGGAAGACATACAAGTTGCTTCCACAACTACTGCTATTTCAACCTTGGGTTTCAAGTTTGGGGCTCAGCCCTCAAAGACAGATTACTTTTATAAATACTACCCTTGACCATTACTGAGAAGATATTTGCGTGTGTAGTACATGGACACCATGATTTTTTATTCATCCCACTCATCACGTGACAGCATGGCTCCTTCGACGTCCTCGTTTTTGGATCTGAAAGCTCAGTTGGCAAAACAGGAGGCTGAATTTGCACAAAATCGTGCACTTGGGAAAGATATGGTTCTCAAAGGTGGTGTTCAGAGGTCTGGAAAGGTTCACGAGCCGCTCTTTCTCAAAACCATCAAACTCACACAACTTGCAGAAACCTACGATTTGGGCCCAACCCAATAAGGGAGTTGCAGCACGGAATGCTCGTGATTTAGAATGGTCGCTGGCGAGCAAGCCTACCCTTGAGGCCGCTAAAGACGCCCTGGAACGCAAGGCACTCCAGTACGAGAAACTTAAGAAAGGCAAAACGGCTGGTTTGAGCGAAAAGCAGTATGATTCTTTGCTTGTAGACGTGGGTATCTGAGAGCTACTTTATCTTACTTGGTTGACTGACTCATTCACTCAGGAAGTTTGACAGAAAAGCGGAGGAGGAAGACTATGAATCGGATAGCAGCGAGGACGTGGATGAATCTCTGACTGTACCCAAGCGACTGGACGATGTGAGCTTATGCAATTGAACCTCATATTGTTCCCTTCATGATATGCCTCAGGATGACCCTATCGTAGAATACGAGGATGAATTCGGCCGAATGCGAACTGCACGCCAGAGCGAAGTTCCTCGGAATCTACAACCTCCTCAGGATCAAGAAGTCGAACCAGAAGACGAGTGAGTTGAGTCTTTCTCTTATACTCCGACACTACTAATCCCGCTCTTCGTAGCCCATATCTCATCCGTAAGACCGTCGTGTCTTCTTCAGACACGTCCGTTGATTGATTTTATTTTCCTAGATGGCAATGTCAACTACTTTCCTACCTATGAACCATCGGCCGAAAAGATCGCTGCCGTCGAAGCTGCCGCTCAGGAAGACGCCAATCCCGCGACACACTACGATGCCACCGGAGAAGTACGGCCGAGGGGCGCAGGCTTTTATCAATTCTCGAAAGATGAAGAGACACGACAGAAGCAAATGGAAGATCTCAAGCGGAGCAGAACGGAAACGGAGAAGGTGAGAGAAGAGACCGGTGCCGCTGCAGGGAAGGAGGTGCGACCAGGACTGGAGAAACGAAAAAGGGAGATTGAGGAAAGACGAAAAGCTATCGAGGCCAAGCGTCGTAAAGTCAAGGACACATCGAATATGCCTGATGGCGAACCGGTGATGCAAACGGCAGGCAAGTCCGTCACGGCCTCAACATCAGAAAGCTCGAATGGAAAGCGTGCCAAAAAGTCCAACACCCAGGCACATGCACAATCTGCCGATGAATTTTTGGCTGCTTTAGAGCGAGATATTATAGAGGCAAGGGCACAAGGCGTATAGTACTATATTGCATGAGCATGCACCTTTCAACATACCGTGTAAGGAGGGCTTATGTATGATACGACTACCCAAGTTTGCATTAGCCAGTGATACTGAGGAATCGTGATTCAAAGAACTTGTCTGGCACAATTGAAATAGCTACAATGTCAAGTGCTGTATTCCGTGCCACCAATAAGCGACTGATATTTCAAGCCAGAATCTGTAACATACTGTAGGGAAATAAAAATGATGAAATTATGCGTCACGAACAGCTGCGCAGCTTCTGACACAACGCGTTTGTCGATTGCTTCGGAGTCAGCCGCTCGTGGTCTTTCCGCCGTAAAGCGTACAATGTCGAGACGATGGCAGATGGATGGTTTGCGGTAGCAACTCACGGAAGGTAATCATATCCAAGAGAAACCTACAGGATCATTCGGTGAAAATTCCGTTCGCGTCGCCGTGTGGTCTATATTGGAATTGACGCAGTGAAAACAAGCGAATTGTCGCGGTCCAGCAACTGAAGTCCAATACAATATCTCAAATCGCGACGTGATTGCCCCATAGGTTGATGGTCACCGTCCTCGTCTGGCAAAAAGAAATATCTATTCGGTTGGTTTTAGCGGGGGGAGCGTATCGAAACGTTAAAACACAGGGCAGGCATTGGTGGGACGACTGCGACTTCATATCTGTGTTACCATCCTCCACAAGACCATGCACAGGTTAAGGCTCGAGTGAGGCAGGGAAGGCGCCTGCTTCCCGTTGCTCATCAAACTTCTCAATCTGTAGACAGGTTGTGAGACGATATGGTAAGCCCAAGGTTATCGGGCGCGAGGACCTACCCATGCGTCTAAAAGCGAAGATTAAAATAATCCGAGAAAAAGAAATGTGGTGAGACTCACTAGGGCACAGCGAATGGAAAGCTCTGTAGAACTGTTTGCAGGGCGCAAAGTCCTCGCCTTTGGCATTGATACATTTGTAGTAATCTAGGTAATTCTGATAGCTTGTGGAGAAATAACTGTGTCAGCGCCACCGCCAAGTCCTTCAAAGGTAACGAACCAATGTCTCGTTTGATTCTGGTTGGGGAACCGAGCTATCGTGGATGGAAAGTTAGTCCATTCTGCCTTCGAGTTCTTGCGAGTCCATACCGTCGAATCCTGCCGTTTGCAAGACGAATTTACTTTCAGAGATAGCTCATATTTAATGACAGGTTAAGAGCATAAATCAATCCAATTAACAGACCTCTTCACTTCGGTGTCAGCCATTACAATAGGAGGATTGGAGGAAGAGGATAACTAGTGCAGCAGTGGGCGACAGTGGGCGTTGATCCCTACCCCACTTTAGCTTGTCATGGATGCTCTCAAAGCCGAAATTGCTCTCAAACGGAAAACACTTCAGGATGATCCTTTAGCATCCTCAAGGCCGACTAAGTATATGAGAAGAGGAGAGATTGAGAAATTACGTTTGGAAGCGGAGACGAAAGAGAAAGAAGAGAAAGCGGCTCGAGAACAACTAGAAAAGGTGGCCAAATTGCAGGTATGAGCCAGTCGTTATTATCCTTTGTATGAGCTTTGTTCTTAACCAAGGTTTCCAGAAGAAGAGCTTGCAGCCGGTATCACTGTCCATTGCCAACTCACCTTTACCACCGTCAATTCCAGGGTCACCGAAGCCTGAGGGCACTTTTAATATCTCAAATGAAGAGACCATTCGTCGACTACGATTGAAAGGACAACCGATTAGGCTATTTGGAGAGTCAGATAAAGACCGCCGACTACGACTGCGTGCTCTTGAACTAATCGAGGAGAAAGGAGGCGAAAAAGGAGGAGGGACCAATGATTTCCGAAAAGCCCTGGAAGATGTTGAACTGAGCGAACAAGCGGAAAGACAAATAGGTGCTGTTAAGGATGGCGCGAAAGGCAAAGACAAGGAGAAAGACGAGGACCGCGGCGGCGTTATTGACCTTGGGTTGATCAAAACGGAGCCTGACAAACTTTACCCTTTGATATACTATGCTCTGAAGAGAAAACTAAAGGAATGGGAGGAATCTATGGGCCAGCGACCAGGTATGTTCCTTATTTCTTTTACAATACGCCACTTATTCAACTCGGGGACGCACCAGAGAATATCAAACGTTCGATGCAAGGAAAGCTTGCGGCGGCAACTCAAGTTCAGTCTGCGGAGTATCTGAAACCCCTGTTCAAGCTTCTACGGTCACGCGTGAGGCATCCATTTCTGTGACATGTGGTTTATCTCTAACACGCTAGGCATTAGTCGTTACCATCTGACGTATTGGGACGCATTGCAGAAATTGTCCATCATATGCAAATGCGACAATACCAACGTGCCAACGATTCGTATCTGCGTCTCAGCATCGGTAATGCTCCTTGGCCGATTGGTGTAACTATGGTTGGGTGCGTTCCAGGTTTCTTCGCTAATTTAACTCAACATTCAAATAAACTGGTGATTAGTATTCACGAACGTTCTGCCCGGGAGAAGATCTCCAGCGACCAAGTAGCACACGTACTCAATGATGAAGTCAGTAGGAAGTATATCCAGAGCCTCAAACGGTGAGTGCTAACCACGTATCAGGTTCAGTATCGTAATATATCCTCCAGGCTTTTGACATTTGCTCAAACCAAATATCCTCCGGAAGATGTTTCGCAGCTGATGGGATAAGAGCTATGTTCATGTATGTACATTATTTTTCTAGGACGTGTATCTTGATTGAATGTACCGTGGTCCTCGCGTGGAAACTGTCCGAAGCGAAGGAAATTGACCCAAGACTGTCGATATCCATTCGCGATATTCTTACCAACATCTCAGGCTGGACATTGTGAGCCTTCAGTCAACTGCTTGACCAGCCTTGGCACTTTCCACCCGTCCCCACAAGGACACCGTGGTCATAATATAACCTAAGGATTTTGGCAAGTTGCTGTGGTAATGGATAATATGTTCCTTTCGTGCAGGGTCCCACTGGCATTGGTAAATATTCCCTGAAGATAGATAGGATCGCCCGATAATCCATATCCTCCGATGATATCTCAATTCTGTCAGTGTCGAAACCTTCATAGCCTGAGGGTGTGAACTAGCCCCGCGCGGTGTGGCACACGAGAACCTGGGACCCCAATGGTCAGGTCAGCCACGACGGTACTAGACCATGAGCTGGGTTTCACCAGGGAATCCTCGTGAAATTCACCCAGGGTCTCTGGGATCCCCAAGCCGTAAGACTGTCAAATTGTCTGTGGTACCTAGTTGACACATGTACGCGCAGTGCCAAAAACATATAATGTAAACACCCAGCCACAAACCACATATATGTACTATCTCCGACCATTTGAAACATGTTTTAACAATGCAATGTATGTCGGAATGGAACCCAAGCAAGATTGAAAGCGAATAGGGTAGAACACGCAACAGAATAATCGGGTACCATCGGAGTACGTACTTGTACTGGGAAGTGTGAGCAGGGTGGATGGAATTTCGCTCCGAGGGCAAAAGGAGCACCAGGTTGTATGTCCGTGAAAGTTTCAGTTAGTACACCGCTGGTTGTAGAAAATGTTTTCGAAATGTTGAGGTTGGGCTCTCCCGACACTGGGACGTGGTCCACTAATCCTAATCGCCCACACACTCATGTACCCATACGCGCACCTTGTACCCACAAGTGCACCAAGTGCACCATGTACCCACAATACCCCGCAGTACCACAACACCCCCATAGTACACAACACATCCATAGGACCCATGAATGTTACATACTAATTAAAGTCCCTTTTATGCCGCACACTGTGTGCAAATCAACCCCACCATCATCCCTGCCACTCTTGCTAAAGACCAGAGGCTCTTCTATGCCAGTCATCCACTTCGAAGGATCACAGCAAGACAATTTTGCATCTCATCAAGCTGTATTGGCAAATATGGCTTGCTGTTCATCATCAAGAACTCAAAATGCAAAAACCAGCCAAAAGGTACATGTCTATATCTGTTCTTTCCCTTACTAGTGGTAATTGAGTGCCCTGCATGTGATTGCATGTTCATACACCATCACATGGTGTCATATCCACTGAACCAACTTCCACCACAGCAACAGCAGCAGCAGCCTCAGGCTTATCCTTACCCACAGCTGCAGCCACTCTTCCAGCCACCTTAGCAACCACACCCGCTCCCTTACCAGGCTCCGCCAAATCTCCACCAGCCAGTCCAACAACAGCTTCCATTGCAGGTTGCACCACAAATTGGTGCTGATGCTGCCCATCCATTCAACCCTTGGTTGGCACTCAGCTGTCATCCATGAGTTCAGATCAACCTGTGAGTACCATTGGGTTGATCCATGGGAATACTTGTGGGTTCGGATCCCATGGGGAATGGGTCAGTGAGAAGTCCAAAGGGTCTCATTGGATCTCAACAGAAGCTGACAGAACTTCATTTATGTTCATATATAACTATGTATGCCACAAAATGGGACTCCCAACATAATATAACTGGAATATATCTGATAACGACTGAAGGGTATTCCAAATGAAACTGATAAGATTGGATGTCAATGGTCTTTCTTTCTAATTCTGTTGTATTCACCTATAGCTAGTTGAATTGTAATAATTGTTACAGACCGTTTCATTGGTTGGTGACTCTGTAATATGTTGCTGCTTAAATAGTGCTCGCAGACTGTGCCAGATAACCTGGCATAGTCGCCTTTTAGCCCAGTTGAAAACAAGTACTTTACTGCAAGAATTTACTGCCTTTCACAATAATACTTGAGTGACTCTCTGAACAATTCTGAAACACCATTCCTGCCTGTCCTTGCCCCCTCCTGGCCCTGCCTGCTGCACGCCAGTGTATATGCATACTCACAAAGCCTCCTCCTGCCCCTCCCTGCTCCATGCTGGCATATATACATACATGGAGCCTCAATGCATCTCACAGTGAAGCTTGCGGTTATGGCAGCGTGGTCAGGATAGGAGGGAGTCCAAGTGCTTTATTTTGTGCACCTCAGGCTACATATTCCTAGAGATAGATGTCAGTACGCCTGTGGGCAGAGAGAGGAAAAATACCTTGCGGGTGGCTGCTGACAAGGCAGTGAGTGCATCCCTGACTTGCTTCTTCATGGCATTCACATGGGTCTTCACATAGTTGATCCCAAATAGATTCCTATTTAAATGCTTCAGGATGAGTTCAATATAATGAAAATCACTCACAGGTGAATTAAATGTAGCATGTGCAGTCCAAAGCAAATCATCTCCTTTTTTGTGTCCAGGAACCAGCAGAGGGAGCACAGGCATGCTTTGGATGTCAATGAGTGGTGTATGTTGGCCAGATGCACTAGAACACAGGTGAGCCAAGAACATCTGGTAGGCAACACAATTGAATCACAAAGGATTGTAAGGCTGCAAAAATCAAGCCATAAATTGTGAGTATATATAAATGAAGATAAAGAGCATGAGTTACCACTGGGAATGGGACATCCAATTGAGCTGTTGGTGGTGATGCAGTGTGAGAAGGCAGTTGATTGATTCTGCTTGGTTCAGATTGAGTCTGCATGATTGGAGACACAAGGGTGGATGTAGGGTCAATGGGTATGCTTGTTTCAGTCTGTGGAAAATTGTTTAAGCAAATAGATAAAAATGAAACAATGATTTACAGGTGGTAATAGCCCTGTGTGAATCGATATGGCTGCAGGGTGTGTAGCTGCAAGAGATATGAGAATAGAGGCCATAGTCACTTCATTGGCTGGTATCGAATTAGGAGACAGCAGGGCTTGAGGTAGATCAGGGAAGGGGGATGAGGGAGTGATTGCCACAGGAGAGTCAGTGTGGGAATTGTTGCTGTTATGTGCAGTAGCTAGTAAGAATGCTCAGTGAATGTTTGAGTCACTGAGCCACATGTATTTACCTAGTAAGAATGCTACATAGGTATAAGCTCACATGTACTACAGAAAATGAGACAAATGTACATACCTCAGTGAATGTTCGATTCACTGAGGTATGCCTATCTATGACAAACAATATATAGAGATCATGGTCATACATGACTGTGATCTCATAAGAACATTTAGGAAACATGCATGTGTTAGAAGCTTACATAAATAGTGGATATCACTAACACTCCCCCTTAAGCCAAATGCAGTCCCATAAGCATATTCAGATGTTCAAATTGAGTGCGAGGCAAAGCCTTTGTGAAAGTATCGGTGAGGTTGTCGTGCATGGGGATATAATGAACATTTATGATCCCTCTTTTGACAGTGTTTCAAATGAAGTGGTAGCGGATATCAATGTGCTTAGTATGGTAGTGATATTGGTCTTTTTTGTAATAGCGATGGCGGACTTGTTATTGACATGAATCCTGACAGTGCTAGCAAGTGGGCAAGTGATCTTGGTGACAAACATACAGATCCAAAAGGCTTCTTTCACAGCATGGGTTGCTGCAATGTATTCTGCTTCTGTTGTTGATAATGCAATAATAGATTGCTTTTTTGTGCTCCAGGAGACTGCGCCGCCATTGATACAGAAAACATAGCCTGAGATCGGGTGCCAATGTTCCTGTGAGGTGTAATCACTGTCTGAGAATCCTACTAATCCTCTTGTCCCATCACCAATAACTAAACAGACATCTCTCATCCCCTTCAAGTAATGGAGCGTCCTTTTCACAATTTCCCAGTGTGGCCATCCTGGGTTCTGCATGAACTGAGCCAAAAACGAAACAGCGAATGCAATATCAGGACGAGTGCCCAATGCTGTGTACATAAGTGAGCCTATAGCTTCATGATAAGGTACATCTCGCATATCATCATGTTGGCATGGTGTGGATGGGCACTGGGATAAGGATAATTTGTGATGTGGGTCAAGAGGCATTGAAACTGGGTTTGCATCCTGTAAGCTGCACCTTTTGAGAATCTTATCAACATACACTGACAAGCATGATACTCGACAGTGCCTATTACTCTATAAAAGACACTCACTGCACACACACCTACCTGCATCATCTTTCGCCAGACCATCATCTGCTGTGCTACCTCCAGTCTTCCAGATACATCATCGCCACATTCATTCTATATTCATCAATTCTATTTTCGATATGCTATCCAGCATTGCCACCACAACATCCCATGATTTGTTCCAGATGATTGCCAAGCCAGACATACACGTTGGACCATGCATTGAACTTCTTAATTGACTCTCTCCCCTTGATGCTCATTTGTCCAATCCTCCTCCATGTGTCACATATTGTCGGTACTAGCCTCTTTACATCAAATCTCCTGAAGGCCCATTCCGAATATTCCCCTCATATCCTCCTTATCACGTTCACGATTGCATATGGGTATTCAACCCTGTCTTCCATGCTCCCTTCCACGTCATTGGTTTCGATCCAAACTATGAACCAGTAAATGGTTGGCATTGTATCATACTCAGGAACTATTGGGATATCAAAGAGTTTGGACCAGGAACAGAGATTTGCTACAGTTATGTGCCCAAGGACTTCATCAAGCAAGACTTGTCTTCATTCTCTCTCTGGAGGAGATTCGCATCCAAGTGTTGTGATTGGTTCACATGTTTCTGAATCATCATCAAGTCAAGTAACTCTCTTACTCATCCTTGGAGATATTTGACAATCAACCGGAATCCTATTGGACAGCTATGACTCATTTTCCTCCCATGACTCACTCGCTTCTTGACTGTACTTCTATTTCCAATTGTTCCACATGGTCTATTGTCTGTGACTCTCTCTTCTATTTCTGGCTTCTATTTCCAATTCACTGCCACATTTCCATTCATTTCTTCGACCACCTGACTCATTTTTCCATTCCATTACAAACCACCTTCCTATTTTGGTTTTCTGCCTCTCGCTGTTAGTCATTTCTCCTGTCTGCTGTTGATGACATCATTGTATGGCATACTCGCATCATTTGTTGTTCTGCTCATGTATATAAGGCCTGTTTCGCCTTACTGTACCCCAATTCACCTCTTTCAGTTGGATTCACTCATCTAAGTCTAAGTCTAAGTCTACTACTACATCTACTACTTCTACGTCTACGTCAAGGCCAGCATTGTCAATCACGTGACATTTGCTGTTGTATCTCGTCTATGCTTACATCATCATTTTTGTCTTCATCTTTGTTCTACCTTTGTTGCTGCTGATAGCGAAGCACACTGAGCTGAACACCAGTGTAAGTAGCCATGCAACAATGACACCGCTACCCACTGTCTTTTGGATTCATTTCTGAAAGTAAACTGACATTTGTGGCTGCCCCAGAGAGGCTCAGTACATTATCTATCATCTCAGCAATCCCCATTCCTATTTTGACTTGAATCCTTCCATCAAGTCCTTCCAGAACTCAGTTCGGTCTAGCCCATTGATTGTTCATCACACACGTTTCTCATCCATCATCTTCTCAATAAGGCATTATCCCTTCCTGTTTCATCTATCCAGCACTCTCTCCAACAGTTATTGCCATTTATATCTGTCATACCTAGCTATTCCGACGACACCTGTCTATTTCGTACATAACAGGAAGCTGTATCACAAGTTAACTACACTTTGCGACAGCCAATACAGTTGACAGCCATCTCAATTGGCACCCCACACCGGATTAAGGCTTTTCTTGCAGATCCTATTCCACATTGGACTTATCTTAGGACCTTTTTGCCTCACCTCATCCATACCTCCAAGGTGCTTGGCACTCATACCTTCTATTTTGGGCTTCATTAAGTGCTTGCTTATCTTTTGACGCTCATCCGGTCCCTATCTGACTCCTACCACCTCTGACTACTTCTAACCACATCTGGTCTCTGCTGACATCTGACAGCGCCCTTCATCAAGTGCCAATTTCCAGGATCTCATTAGCCCAATTTGTACCAGATCCTTTTGATGTCATCCATCGGTGATTGTTCCTAATGCCTGTCAATCAATCTTCACTTGTTGCTGCTTGTCCAGTACTCTAATCAAAGTACAATCCACCGGCATTCAGCAATCACCTCCATCAGATCTGACTCCCTCCTTCTTTGGCCCTATTCTTGACTCCCTCTTTGGTCCAAAGACTTGTTTTGTTCATCCCGGTCAGCTAGTCAATACACCTCCACCTGGCCACATTTGACTGTTATCCTCATCAAAACTTCATATCAATGATCCTAGCTGGTTTCCCAATCAAGCACATCTCTGGACTTCAGTTCCTGTCAACAATCCACTTCTGGTCGACTTGTGAAAGGCAGTAAATTCTTGCACTAAAGTACTTATTTTCAACTGGGCTAAAAGGCAAGTTATCTGGCACAGTCTGCGAGCACTATTTAAGCAGCAACATATTACAGAGTCACTAACCAACGAAATGGTCTGTAATAGTACCCTCCCCTTAGGTACTGAGCCCTCAAGGGACCACAGCGTGACATTACTGAAACAGGTTTCCCAGGCCTGCCTGTGGCTCACCCCCAAGTACCCTCATTGCTAATTAATGTAGCAGACCCCCATGTAAGCCAGAGTTCCTGGGGTCCCAGCTGAGCTCCAATAACCTCTGCAAATTATTGCACTCAGTGGGAATTGAACTTCTGACCTTGGCAACTTGGCATACTGTGAAAGGCAGTAAATTCTCGCAGTAAAGTACTTATTTTCAACCAGGCTAAAAGGCCACTATGCCAAGTTATCTGGCACAGTCTGCGAGCACTATTTAAGCAGCAACATATTACAGAGTCACCAACCGACGAAACAGTCTGTAACACGACTCCCTTATTGACCATTCCTATATCCCCTTGAATACGACTTCTTCACTCCAACAGAGCTCAATACACCTGTCAGCTCCCATTCACCAAGCTCATCTATCATCATGGCTCAACCAGTTCGCTCCAAATTTGACTTCCCTCCCCCTTGCTCTCATAATGCACCCAAGAGATTTTCAGGCCAACATGATGAAGTAGCCACCTTCCTCAAAACTTTTGCAGAACTTTCCAACGCATATGGATTAACAAATGAAGACTGTTTTGAATGACTTCCCCTCTATGTCAAGTGATTGGTTCGACAGGTCATCAAAGGCTTAACCGAATTCCATCAGAAGAACTGGACTGCATCTGATGGGAAGCTTAGAGTCCTATATGATCACAACCGGACATCAAAACACTTTAAAGAGAAAGATCTGGAGAACTTTATGACCAAGTATCATCACAGGGTCCTTCGAAATCTGTATGACTTCCATCACTATCAAAGGAAGTTCACTCACATTCCAGGCTGGCTGCTCAATCACTCCAAGATCAGTGACAGTGCCTATGAAAGATACTTCTGGAGTGGTATTCCAAAATCAATTCGAGAGAAACTTGAAGACAGAATGCTCCAGGAAAATGCTGCACTCGACAGATCTGTTCCCTTCAAAATTGACATTGTAGTCAAAGCTGCTGAACATGTCTTTGACCTTGGTACATTCTATGATGATGAATGTGACTCAGATGGTCTTGTTTCAGAAGCAGATGATTCAGATGAAGAAGAGAGTGGCTCATCAGACAATGATGACAGTGATTCTGATGATGACAAGAAGAAGAAAAAGAAGAAGAAGAAGGTGACCTCCAAGTCCAAGAAAGTTTCCCCAGCCCCTTCCCCTCCTACTTTGACTTCTACTCCTTCATCTTCAACTTCTAAACACAATGGCCCATCTCAGAATGAAACTGACGAAGTTGCAGATCTCATTGACAAGCTTGCTCGCATGAACATCAGCGACCCCAACTACTACTCTCTTTACTTTCTAATTGTCACAAAAGCACCCATTATGGTCAATATTCTTCTGAAGCCCTCCCAACACTCTAGTGAACCTCATCCTCGCACCAATACATCCTCCTCGAGTCAACCACAACAGGCTAATTCTAGCTTGTTTGAATGCTATTTCTGTGGAGAAAAAGGACATGGTACTCAATGATGCCATCAAGCTGACACAATGATTGCTGCTAACACTATAGCTCGAAATGAGTCAGGTTGTGTCACATGGCCAGATGGTTCAGACATCCTTCATAATGGCTCAGAAACCATTTTATCTGCCATCAATCGAGAACTAGCTCTCCAACTCAGGAAAAATACGGATCGTCCTGCATCCACCAATCTAATCATTGCACCTCCAGAATTATATGCAGCTGACTCAGACTATTCAAAGAGCGACAGTGGAAAGGTTTATGCACAGTATACCAATCCTGTCTCATGACCATGTGACAAGAGAAAAAGCAATAGGAAGAAGACAAGATTCAATGGAGTTTATCCTCCTTGTCACACTAAGCTTGCTACCAAAACTCAAGACATGTCATCTACTCCAGCAGTCCCCTCTCAGGCAACTATATCCCCTCTTCCTGATGCCTCACAGTCTCCTGCTCCATCAGCATCGGCAGACAAAGAGAATATTATTCCTAAGGTTACTCCTTACAACATTCCTCCCCTCCCTTTTGATCCAGATGATGATGACCAAATCATGGAAGACGTCTCACAGCCTACACCTTCTGCAACTCCTTCTTGTTTTGGACCTCCCAGGGATGCTAAGCCTTTGAAATCATCAATGAAGCCTACAACAGCTCCCAAGACCTCCAAGACACCAGCTCCAGTCACTGCTCCTTCATCTCCTTCAATGAAACTTCAGTAACAACTCCAGCACAATCTCAATGCTGACACCTTTGTTGACAAAATTTTGTACTCACCTATCACTGTCAAGCTCGGAGAAGTACTAGGCTCATCACCTTTTACATCAAAGAAGATTTCGGATTATCTGCGGCTCACTTGTCCTACACTATACATTCAAGACAGCAATATCAACCTCGACACTGCTATGGTTAACAACATGGGCATGAATCATTTAATGTGCTATCATCCTCGTGAAGCTAGACTCATCTCCATTCACATGAGCTTTGATACAGGACACCCAGTCAATACTCTCATCGATTCTGGCTCAGAACTCAACATCGTATCAGGTGAAGTTGCCAATCAGACACAGATACCTATGGATCTTTCAGCCACTTTATATATGCGTGATGCTGGACAGCACACTACTCCCCTTGAAGGACATATTCACAATGTCAATCTCAGCACAGGAAATCTCATCACTACAACAGATCTTTGGGTCAGTGGCAGAGTCAAATTCTCTCTTCTTCTAGGACAACCTTGGAAACATCGAAATCATATTAGCATTGAAGAAAGAAAAGAAAGAATTTATCTCTGTCGTTGAGACAATACTGACAGAAAGATTTGGGAACTCTGTGCTATTCCTGCTAAACACAATTCAGAAGAACACAATCATGATGACAGGTCTTTTTTTGGGAATCCTCACGATCACGATCAACATCTACATACAGATCTAGAATAATACCTCCTTCAGTCCGAGATGACTTTAAACTACCATATACCCATTATCCTATCTCAAATTCTCCCCCCTCGTCTTTCTCCTCAAGTCCTATATATGCTGGTTCAATTCTCATGATTCAGAATATCTCCTCTCCTCAAGAAAATCCAAAAACAAGTTCTACTTTTGCCAACAGAAAATACAAGCCTGTACATTGAAGAATTCACCCGGTTCCAGCTGTTTTCCCTGAAGATGCTTGTGTAACTCAAAGATTTCCCAATGATCCCCTTCTCACTCTTCCTGTACCATCACTGACTCCTCCCAACTTAATTCCCACTCCAAAACTCACTCACAAACACCTTAAGATCCTCAATATCAATCCTGATGGTTTCTTATGGCCTGAAGAAGAAAAGCTTATGACGACGGTATTCACAAATAACCAAAGAGTCTTAGCATATGGCAATTCAGAAAGAGGAACACTTCGCTCAGATTACTTCTCTGACTACATCATGCCTGTTATCGACCACATCCCTTGGGCTAATCCCAAATCCCTATTCCTCCAGCCTACCTTGAACAAGTCATCAAGCTCACAAAAGGCAAAATTGAATCTGGAGTTTATGAGCCTAGTCAAGCCTCATACAGATCTGCTATGTTCTACACTTGAAAGAAAGATGGTGGTTTACAACACGTCATCAACCTTTGAACACTCAATGGCATTACTATCAAAGACACAGGAATCCCTCCAGTCATTGACTCATTTGTTGCTCCCTTTGCTGGACACTCCATCTATTCTGTTTTCGATCTCTTTTCAGGCTATGATGCCAGATGTATTCACCCCAAGAGCCATGATCTCACTTCATTCCAAACTCCATTAGGACTTATGCGATATTGCAGTCTACCTCAAGGCCACACCAATTCCTCTGCCAAATTTCAGAACTGCACTGTCCTCATTCTACAAGATGAAATTCCTCATAATGTTGGTGTTATGATTGACGATCTCGGAATCAAAGGCCCTCCTACTCGATACAAACAGCCAGATGGATCTTACGAGACTATTCCAGAAAACTCAGGCATTCGTCATTTTGTTTGGGAACACACTGTTGTTGTCAATCAAATCCTACATTGAATTACAGAATGTGGTGTTACTATCTCTCCAAAGAAGTCTCAAGTTGCTCAACCTGATGTTTTGCTTGTTGGTCAAAGAGTTACATATGAAGGATGACTTCCAGACCACTTGACTATCTCCAAGATTCTCAAGTGGCCTACTCCAAGGAATACAACTAAAGTTCATGGATTTTTAGGACTTTGTGGTACATCATGTATTTGGATCAAGGACTATTCAGCACTTGCAAGACCACTCACTGAATTCACTCACAAGATTGTTCCTTTTGAATGGAATGAACTTCAACAAGAAGCTATGGATGCTCTCAAGCAAGCTGTTGCACATTCTCCTGCCCTTATCAGCATTGACTACAAATCAGGACGACTTGTCATTCTTGCAGTTGACACCTCCATCATTGCTATTGGTTTCATCATCTTTCAGCTTGACAAAAACAATGAAAGAAGACCAGTACGATACGGCTCACTTCCTATCAATGAATGAGAATCAAGATACAGTCAGCCCAAGTTAGAACTGTTAGAATTTGACCCATATGCACCCACTATGTCGCTGACATAGTAACATGTGATGTGGGAATAAACCTCTTTCTCTAGCCATTATAACACGACTATAGAAAGAGGTAAGGTTACAAGACACAGACAGTACATATATATACTAATTACAATTCCAGTCTAATATTATGTCTAGTTTTTAACAGGTTATGGGCCCCACGCACCTATTGTAGGACACGCACTTAAAACTTCACACTGAAACCTTTTGTTGAAATTCTTGGATTATTCACCCAAGACAGAATGACACAAGACTTTACTGTCAAGCTATTGAAAATATGAAAACTGAAGGAGGGTGCATGGGTCAGGTGGTCGATGGAAGTCAAAATGTCACTCCAGGCACAAAGGGCTTGGAAGTACATCAAAGTCAGTACCCCAGTGCCCACTGACAAGGATGAAAAAGTGAAGTGGGATGAGATACACGACCAGATCATTGGTGCCTTAGGGATGATAGTGGACCCATCCCTCCAACATGAACTTGAGTTGATCATGGAGGCACCAAAGGTGTGGATGAAACCCAAGGAGAAGACACATTCACATGGTATAATCTCAAAACTTGAGAGCATATCAGCTGCCATTAGAACCAGGTTCACCGCTGACATACCATTCAGTACAACCATAACGGAGATCTGAGATGCAATTTCTGTTGTGTTTGAAGGGATGGCTCCTACAGAGGACGAGTGGCCCATTATCCTCCTATTGAACGCCCTTAGTGATGGGCAATATGACTGGCTTAGGAAGGACCTACTCACATTTAGATCAATCAAAAGGTACAACTTTCAATAGGAGACATCATTGAATGCCTCGATATGGAATCCAGAGAGAACTGTATGAACGTCAAAAAGGAGGAAGCGGCTCTATCCTTTAGAAACTCAAAAGGGAAAGGAAAGGAAACCAAACCGAAACAGAAGTGTAGCACATGTCAACATACTGGACATTCTACAGAGAAGTGCTGGAAGGGCAAAGAAGCCACAAACACACCTGAATGGTGGAAGAAAAAGCACAGAAATGATGACAAAGCCAACACTGTCGAAACAGACAGTGGATCAGAATCAGACACCATGGCAATGGAAATGGATGGAATATCACTCACAAATTGTTTCTATGATGGCCACCTATCATGTATAGCTGCAGAGGAACAGGTTGTGGTTGCCACTTCTGAACAACCTCCACTTTTCCTGGACTCTGGCGCTACAAGCCACTGCTTGCCGATTTGGGATGATTTTGTGGATTACACGAAGATTGAACCAAGAAATGTATGAGGTGTTAATGGCACATTCATTCCAGCTGTGGGTCATGGAAGAATCCAAATCAAATGCAGTGGAGGCATTATAACTCTACATGACACACTATTCGTCCCACAAGCATCCCTCTGCCTTGTTTCAGTCACATGGCTCACAGATTCTGGATACAGCATGATATTTGAAAAGGAAAGATGTCATATCATTACGTCAAACAGACAAACTGTTGCTGATGGAAGCCAAGAAGAAAAAGGGTTATATGCTCTGAACTGGAAATCAATGTGCACAGAGTATGCAAATTTGGCCCGAGCTGCCCTGTCTCTGGAGACCTGGCACAGGAGACTTGGCCACATCAACTATGAAGCTATACTACGCATGACCAGACAAAACCTTCTCACAGGTATGTTGCACACACCATCAAAACCTTCGCCTGTCTGCCCACACTGCATTCTTGGAAAACAGACGAAAACAGCAATTCCAAAGAAACAGGAAGGTGATAGAGTGATAAGACCACTAGAGATTGTTTACTCAGACTTGACTGGTCCTGAAGCTGTTACATTGGCTGGTGGTGCTTGTTACATCTTAAATCTCATTGATGATTATTCATGATATACCTGGGTATATCTGCTTTGGGAAAAGAGTGAGGCTGAAAGACACTTCAGGCAATGGAGGGCTATGGTTGAACTTGAAACCAGACAGCCTGTCAACTGTTTTCGAACGGACAATGGTGGGGAGTATACTTCGAACAAATTTGAATGCTACCTATGTGTATTGGGCATAAAGCATCAAACAACATCACCCCATACATCCACAGAAAATGGAGTATCAGAGAGATCACATCTAACAACAATGAATCACACCCAAGCAATGAGATCATATGCAAATCTCCCACATAAACTATGGGGGGAACTAGCAATGACTGCGACTTATCTCAAAAATAGAACACCGACAGTTGCACTCGCTGACAAAACCCCATATGAAATGTGGACTGGAAAGAAACTGGACTTATCAAACTTGCATGAGATTGGATGTCATGCTTTTGTCTTCAAATCTGGAAGCACACCAAAAGTCCAAGATATATCCAGGGAGTGTATCCTGATAGGCTACTCAGAGAACTTGAAGGCATACAGATGTTACGAACCCAGAACTGGACATGTAGTGACATTGCAAGACATTGTCTTCATGGAGTTGCAAGACAAATGGACATCATCCTACAAACACAACGACAACCCACAAGATGAGGGAGGACTTTTGGATGTGAGTGTTGATTGTTTGAGTGAAGTGAACATACTGGAAGTAAACGTTGAATTGAATCCTCCTATGGATCTGCTTAACAACGAGGAACTAGAGATACCAGAAGATGACCTACAAGAAAACCATCCAAATGAAGAAGAAGTAGACTTACCTCTATGATCAAATTGAAAATGCCAACCAATGGCAAACAGGGCAGAGGCACAAGGAATACCCTGGATGTCATGGCTGGAGTGTGCCATGCAGGACTTGAAAGCTGCTGCTGAACGAAAAAGGTCAGTGAGAGAGAAAAGAGAGTGGAGAACAAAGAGCAAGTAAACCATGCCATGGAAGCGTGGGTACTGCTCCTGACAGAAGAGGATGAGGAACTGTCAATGGCCACATATGACAATGACCCATGGAATTGGTGTGAAGTGCTAGATGCAGAAGATTTGGCTGACTGGAAAAAGGGATACCAAGATGAGATGGACTCACTCAAGGCGCATAGAGTCTGGAAACTGGTACCATGCACAGCAGTTCCAAAGGGATGGAAAGTCATACCTTCAAAACCGCACTTCACACGAAAGCAAAATGACCTAAATGTTGCGGAATTGTGGGGTTGCACACAACACTGGTTCAACATGAGTCTCTGCAACAAACACAAGAAAACCTGCAGAAGGTGTAGGAAACAGACTGGGGAAGGAACATGCCAGTATATCACAGCACCTAAGCTGATTATTATCACCATGGAATACATCTCCCAAGCAACCATAGACAGACATCTGGAAATCACAACTTTAGACCAGGGAGCGCTCTGTAAGAAACCTAGTGTTCACACTGGACAGACTGTGCCAATAGTTTATTGGTGTCTGCGAGTTGTGTGGTTACAAGTAAGTCTGATTGCTTATCTAATTACTTGTGGACAACTGTATAGTTGTCCACTACCTACAGGCGCCCCTAGTGGGTGGCTTATATAACACAACCCATAAGCCACTCTGGTGACTTATATACCCTAATTAGTAGCATATATGCTACTGTAATAATCTACCTTCTTACATCCTCCCCACAGACCAAACCTCAGGAAGGTTTGGGAGATTTTATGCTGATGGGGGATCAGCATATATGGGTGCAGGTACAGTCGATGACGCCTGCATCGCTACTTCAATGGTGTTGTCGTAGTAAATGGAGTTGGATGGATTGACTTCCATGTTGGTGTCATCTGCTGTAATAGTGGGTGCAGGTGGGGGAGCAGACAAGGCGGAAGGTTCCGTCATCGGCACATCCGTACGTGCCTTCAAGCAGGGAGGCCCTCCACCACGTCTGTCGAGTGATGAATCATCATCCGATGTCGACGGTTGTCCCCAACCACCTGGGGGACGAGGGGGCATGGGTATGTGAAGGCCAGTAAATGTCCGGCCTTTGCGAGCGTCAAGGACCCTCTGTGCAGTCTTGTTATAGCAGACTTTGCTCTGCTTACGCACGAAATAGGGCTCAATATTGATGAGAGCCCTACTGGGATCTACACCCATGTATGTGCCTAGCCATTGGGCTAGCTCATCGAGAGACGTACTCTCATGAGGGCATTTCCATTTGTATGCCTTCTTGACACTGGTAGACAACAGCGTCGAGAGATCTTGCCGCCAGATTGAACTGGCAAGATCGGCCCACTGGCCACACTGTAAACAGGTCTGTTAACTTTTGTAGAAAGACCAGACTGTCTTTCTTTGGCTTAATTAACTTAAGCCATACCCATACATCAACATCCTCTAGACGGAGGGTGTTGTCACCATTCCCGTGGATAGCGGGTGATACTCCCTCAGGGGAGTACTCTATCGTGTGCAACGCATCCCTGAGATTGGGCGGCATGTCATGTGCAATCCCAAACACTGGAATTTGAGTTGCTAATCGCTGCTTGTGGTCAGCATGCTTGATGATGGTGTGCTGCACGACATGGCAAATGTTGCGCGTGCAAGCGTAAGCTGCTCAACAAATTTTGGATTGTTGAGCTGGCAGGTGTCAAACCACTCTGTGGGTTGACGACTTGTTTGCACCACTGTGGGATGTGGTGCTTTGCCCAAAGGGTGGGGTAAGAATCCCATCTGCATTGCAGATGGGAGCAATACGAGCGTGCAGTGACACCAGGTAGGGTGCCACCAGCATTCTCTGTTTAGATGTGGTCTTGCGACCAGATTGAGTGGGTCCTACTGGTGAAGCACTGGTAGTTGGTGTAGACGAACTCACTGAGTCTGTCATCGAATCTGGCAGCGATGTAAGATCGATTATAGTCGGCACTGATGGTGTTGACTTCATGGCAGATATTTTATCTGCCATTTTGCGATTAATCTGCCTCTCCTTATTGAGGGCAGCGCGAAGCATGTCGAGCTCTGAATTGAGCTCGCGTACGTCCTCCTTGTAGGAGGCTACCGTGTCCTTAATAAAATGACGTGCCATTTTGGCAAGTAATGGTGGCCAGGCCACTTTTAATGCATGTTCAATGTTATGCATTTGAGGGTCAATAAGCTGCAGTTTTGCGGCTTGCAGCAAGTGCTGCGTGTACGCGTTGCACTCCTGGCAGGAGTCACAATGGATGATTGTGATGGCATCCTTGATGCCATGCACCATCCAGCTTTGCTCCTTTTGGAGCATAGCAAATTGCTCAGAGGCACTAGGGAGTGCCTCTGCTGAGTGAGGTATATGGCATGCTTCAGCGTTCATGGGTAGTCTTGCTGATACACTTGCACTGGTGCAAGTGTGGGAGTGGATGGCAAAGAGCCTTTAAGCAGCAATAAAATTGTTGCTTAAATTCAAAGCACACGCACCCATAACATCACGTGACAACATTGCATCGCACGAATTGCCGACACAAACTGTGTTTGTTGAGTCCTTTTATTAAGGACTCAACTGTCATCATTCTCGTGCCTATGAGGCACAATTAGGAAGCTCTTGCAGTTTCCTAACTCCCCTTAGCTCTAGATAAGCATCTAGTGCTTCTAACTCTCTGCATGCAGAGAGTGGTTCCCAGGTGACATCTCCTAATGTCCACCTTACTTGTAACTCCAGATTGGAGTTAATAGTCTAGCAATGAGCCAGAATCTCATCTACGAACCATTCTGGTTCATCCTCTTTCCCAAAGTCGTACATATAATTTACGTCACGACGAGGAAATCGTTCGGCATCATTGGGTATATGCGGTCTGATTAGACTCACATGAAACTTTGGTAGTATCCTCCTAGCTGTGAGCTCTGGAGGTAACTCAAGTTTCACAGTAGAAATGGAATTGTCCACTTCTATAACTGGATACAGCCCAATATAATTGGGCACTAACTTCTTTGCCTGTCCTTTAGGTAAGGACAGGTTCTGTGTAGACAGATATACTAGCTGTCCAACTTTGTATGTCGTTCCTTGATGGCGTCTGATATTAGCAGTATCTGTCTGCTGTACTCGGCTCCCAATGATTGCATCGTGAGCATCAATCAGGTTCCACAACACTTGTTGTGTGAACTGCCATACTCCTCTGAATGTAGTATCCACTGATAGTACCTGCCCGATATGGGGCAAGTATCCACTGTTCAATTCAAACGGTGCATATCCTGTGGTTGCACTGACTGAGCTGTTCAGTGCAAACTCTACCATTGGGCATTTCTCGGCCCAATCCTTCTGATCACTCTGCACTACCGTGCAGAGTATTTGCCCTACAGAACAATTTGCTCATTCTGTTGCTCTATCCTTCTGCGGGTGGAATGCTGTGGACATGAGCAGCTTTGTGCCCATTATACGCTGCAATTCCCTCCAGAATATGGAGGTGAATTTGGAGTCGTGATCCAATGATCAACTCAGGTACTCCATGCAAGCATACTATCTCTTTGAGGTATAACCACGCGACTTGTCGTGCAGTCACTCTCATCGTAGTTGGCACTAAATGCACCATAGACGTGAGTCTGTCAATCACAACTAGTAAATAGTCGTGACCCTTCAATTCTGGCAACAGACCAACAAAGTCCATTCCGATAGACTGCCATGGTCTATCAGGTATCAGCAGGGTATGCAATAACCCTGCTGGTCATCTATTGTCCTTCTTTGCAGCCTGACAGGCTGCACAGGATCCACAGAATGACTCTATGTCAGCTGCCATTCCCAACCACCAATATGATCGCCTGATGTACTTGTCGGTTTTGAATTGCCCAAAGTGGCCAACTACTCTATGTGCATGATCGATAATTATCTCGACCATTCTCCTCCCCTTGGAAACAACTTCCCAGGGAAGACACACTATGTCTTTATTGAACTGGTTCTTTGTCCAAACCAGTTCATTTCTCACCCCAAATCGAGGGTGAGCCTCAGGATTTGCCAATACTTTCTTGAGTATTGAATGTGTTCCATAGCCATTGGCTACGGCTCATTTTAGGTCAAACTCACGTTCTACACGTGAGCATAGACTCTCTGAGTCTGCACCTGACGTTGTAGCTAGTACATCGTCCTCCTCATCACCTTCCACTTGTGTGGGAGGTTCTTCCCCTGCTTGCTTCATCTGCTGCATGTCTATGACACGCTGCTCTGTCGCATCTTGTAATCGTTGCGACCGTCGCGCTGCAGCCATTCGTATTTCTATGAATCTATCCATTGGGAGAAATTCTCCTTCCGGGTCTAGCCGTGCATCAGCATCGACGTATTCTTCTGCTGGGTGACTTTCACCCTGCTTGTTGTTCTCATAGTAGCGCAACAGACAGTCGGCTACCTTGTTCTCCACCCCCAGTACATGTACCGTGGTATAGTTGAATATGGAGAGAAATTCCCACCAGCGCACCTGTCTGTTGGACAGATGCTGTTGTATCTCAAAGTATTCGAGACCTTTGTTATCTGTCACCAGTGTGAACTGGTGACCTAGCAGCTTATCCTCCCACTTCATAAGTGCTTCAAGGATAGCAATCATCTCGTGCTCATGTGTTTTGTAACACTGTTGCATGGGACTGAATTTCTTTGAGAGAAATCCTGCTGGACGACTTGTCATCCAGTCTGGACCTTGTCCATAAACTGCTCCGACTCCAGACTTGGAACTGTCGGTCACAACCCAAATGGGTTCTGTACTAGTGTGATTTATAGGCTTCAAAATTGGAGCCTTACATGCTAGTGCTTTGATGGATTCAAAACAATCCATCAAGGGTGTCCATTGAAATGTCCTATTGTTGTGCACACTTCCTGATAAGGGAGTTGTATACACCATCAAATCTGGCATATATGGTGCCAGATACTGCATGAGTCCCAGAAATCATTGGACATCGTTAAATGTTCGAGGTCTTCTCCAACCTCGAACCTTCTCCATTTTATCTGCATCGGCATGTATGCCCTTGTCATCTATTATGTGACCAAGGCATTCCATGCGAGGCAAATACAAATCAATCTTGGATCGATTTCTGCTGAGGAACAAATGTGCCTCACGTAAAATATCAAACACCTTTCAAAGGTGTTTTTCATGCTCTTCTATAGAGCTTGAATATGTTAGAGGACGTGCTGGATTCGACGTCGACTATTAGGATTTGCCAGATTCGATGTTGGGGTCGGATTTGGTTGGAACTCTCCTTGACTGAGATCGGTAGTCGCAATATTTGGAAATGCGTGGAATACTGGATGACTCGGAAGTCAGAGATCCGAAGACTGATCTATATGGGCATTGGCTTCAACTTATGGGTTGCACCCTCTTGGAATCCTAGTGCCCTGGTATTTCAGACTGAAGACCGGAAAGTTATCGGGGTTCCTATTGGTCGGGTCTATTCGGAAGGTCAGTGCCAATGATATGTTGAGACTTATCAGGAATGAGCAGAGGCTCCAGGTATTTGGAAATGGAAATGTCAATGCAGATGGAATAGGGGTAACGATAAATCAATATCGAGTAAGGGTTAGCTTTACTGGAAAGCGAGTATAGTCAAGGAGGGTTTGGAGTGTTGGATGAGGTAGGGTCAGAATAATTGGAATAATCGGAATACCGAACAAGGTTTGAAGGCCTTATTGCAGGTAGAAGTTTGGAGCGATGAAGTGTAATAAAGGTTGAATGATATAGGATGGGCAGGATATATCAGGGTGTTATGAGTTATATTGGAATAACAAGTTGAGGTAATGAGATATGAAGGATGTGAGATATGCGAAAAGGGTATAAAATATTGACATAAGAGAGATAGAGGGTGATATGAGAGATAGTGATACAATAGAAAGTGATACAATTTACAAGCTAAAGAAGCTTGATCAAGAGAAAACATATTTAAGACATGCAGGATTCCAAAATCAGGAATGGAAGATAAGGGTGCGTGATATGGAGTTCTAAAGTTGGAGTGAATATGGAAATCAAGATAAGACGTACGGGGATAATATCGAAATAGAATTGTGACTAAGAATAATAAATGGGGACATGTCGGAAATAAGCAGAAAGGGCTTATCGGAATACGTGAAACGTCAGAATAACACGAGTCGGATCTGGGATCTAACAGAATAAATGAATATATTGTCCAAGTATACATGGACTGATTGACCAATTTGGTTACGAAAAATCAATGTCATGAGACATTGAAATGTAGACGGCGTGTTACAGTCACCAATCTGCATAACCCAGCTTTTGAATGTACCAAATATGGTCGTGAAAGCCGTCTTGTCAACGTCCCCCTCGACTACACGTATTTGTTTGTATGCATCGGACATGTCAAGCTTGGATCAATACGTGGCATGAGCTATGTCATTCTGGATTGTATCCTGGTCTGGGAAGGGCATAATGTCCTTCACCATGTTGTCATTGCGTAGACGTAGGTCTATTGCTGTTCTGAGCTTTCCGTTTTTCTTTGGAATGCATAGTGCTGGCGCTGCAGAACGTACAGACACTGATACCCACCAACCAGCGGTGGTATACTGGTCGACTTTGTCGATCAGTTCGTTTCGAAGTGCTTCCGGGCACTTCAGTAACCAATAATGAAACTGTTTGGTTTCATCTACGAACTTGATTTCATGGTTGATCTCCCTCCAAGGAGGAAGTTCTAACGGCACACCTCCGAAGAGGTCTGCATACTCTAGCTCCCATCTTTCCCTTAGTTTGGGAAAATCATCCTCCGTCAATAACAATTGCTTGGTGCCAGTACATCCTTTAGTAATCCCATCGGTACATTGGTCGTAGACCAATGTCAATGTTTCCTTGGTTTTCTTTCCATTTTCCCTTGTATCACCTCCCATCTGGCGAGCTCGTCGATGGCTCTACATGCAACAAAGAGCCATTCGCAAGTCACAGTTTGTGGCTCACCAGTTTGGGCTTAAGACTTGCAATTCGAGTCTTGCGTTTAGCCGGGTTTTTATAGTCCAGCTGCTCTTCCCAAGCATTTGCATGGTTCGGAATTACTTCCTTTCCCATACAGATGCATCCCTCATCTCTAAAGTCGAGGGATACCCCTAATTTACATAGGAATGGTGTTCCTAGTATTGCGTCATAATAGTCTATGTTCACTATAGTGAAGTATTCCTCGATATTATGCTCACCAAAGTGGATGTTGGTGTGCATTCCGTAGTTGATGGTCAACTTACTGCTGACACATGCTAGCTGTAGATCAATTGCACGTTTGAGTTCGAATGTCTTAATGCCTACAGCACGTATGAAATCTGGAGAGAGCATAACTCCCTCACACCCACTGTCTAGTAGACAGTGGGCTCTGACTCCACCAATCTCCCAATACCCAGAGATTGTTTGGTTGTCTATATGTGCCCATTTGGGGTGCATCTTATCCCACGGTCTGAACCGATGATCATAGACAGGCTCAACAGTCCTGTCTATGACTCCCACGTGGATGTGGAAGTCATTGTTTCAACTTAAACCACCACTGATTGTGGTAGTTGGTGTCTGTGCTGCATATATGTGCCGCTTTTCTTCATACAATCCTCCTAGCAGACGTACTCCGTCTGCTCAATTGTTATGAACTGGATTTCTTCTCGTCGGATGTCAGGATTTGTTGGAATGTCAGAGTTCAGGTTTTGGAGTCGGGAATCGGAACATACGGACATTGGCTTCAACTTATAGGTTGCGCCCTCCTGGATCCTTCGTGTCCTGGTATTTTGGAAGGTCAGATGTTGGAGGAGTTGGACAAAATCAGAGAGTCGGATAAGACTTAGAGGCAGAAGTGAGAAGTTATCGAGTCAAGGTGGGTCAATATTCGAACTGACTAATGAGTACATGGAGGAGTCGTATATAACGAATTGATATAATCCGAATTGGAAAGATACGAACACGGAAATCTGAAACGGAGTGAATACGGGATCAGGGTAGAAGTAAATATGGACATAAGACCGAAGATGTAGATCTTTGATGAAAATGACTAAATATAGATGGGATGGAGATAAGTAAAAACGGGTGGAGGAAGTTGGAAATATGAATCGGAATATATCGGAGAAAAGTGGAAAAGCTGGGAATGAATCTGGGTTCTAACAGTATCTCCTCTTTAAGGCCGAGCCCTCGAGGCCTAAGATCAGTGTGGGAGGTTTGGTTTGGTTATTAAGCGAAACCCCTAATGTGATATATACGAGTGATGGATGGGGCTCAACTTATCAGTTCCCTGATCTTCTTATCCCTGCCCTCTTCTGAGCTAAAATGTCGATGCTGCTGATTATCTCGCTTGAGGACCTGATTTCCGAAGATGATTCAGAGTCAGGGACCAATTTAGAGGCACATATTCACGAGATTTCGGAGTTGCAAAAAGAAGTGGCAAAGAAATTGGAGCGGAGAAGGTCAGAGTGGAAAAAGGCGGAAAAGGAGGAGAGGAAGGCCAACAAAAAATCAGAGGAGAATTTTCAGGGAAGGAAAAGCGATGTGGTGGATAGAACCATTGCCCATAGGAGGGTTCACGAATCTGCGATTAACTGGGTTGAACATGAACAGTATTGTTGTGTGGGATGTCAGGTTCGGGATATTTTTTGTTTGCCAATAGTGGAGGGAGCGAATGCAACATGCGATGAATGCTCAAAGGATGGGAGGACGTGCCATCGACTGGGAATGTCAGAATTTGTGGAAGAAGTCACAAAAGGCGTGGATATGGGTGAGGAAGGAACAGCGGAGTTGCTGGTGAAGGAAATCCGAGAGTTGCGGAAGTCCATCGATCGTCACACAAGTTCCATGTGGACACATTCTGAGGAGATGCAGATTCTCACCACATGGGTACAAAGGATGGTTCAGCGCCAGGAGTGGGAATTGGAAGTAAGGATGGAGGAAATGGAAAGGGATGAAATATGGGAAACGGAGTTGGAAAATTGAATTGGGATTGGAGCAGAAGTGCAAAGTGGAATTTCTTGGAACAGATGGAAATTTAATTAGGGACTTGAACATAAAAATGTAGGAAAAATCAGAAAAATCAGAAAAGGAAAGAAAAAGTTAAGGAAGAGTCAGACCGGGTTTGTTGGGAAATTTGTGATGAAAGTCTTCAATGATCTCTGAAGCGTTGCCTAATTCCGTAGCGGGAATCCACGAGGTTTCTTCATCGGTACCTTGATAACCCATCCAGCATACCAAGTATTGTATCTTGCAGCATCGGCGATTGTCTATCTTGGAGTCCAGGATTTCGTCGATTTCGTATTCGGGTTTGCCTTTGATAATAACTGGCGGAGGCGGAGGCTGTATTCGGTTCGGGATTGCGTTCGGAGTTGCGGGTTCTAGCATGGAAAGATGGAAAGATGGATGAACAGCACACATACTGTCGGGTAATCAGAGAATAAAGGCTCTATTACTGGTACCTGTGGGTGTGATGATATCAAAAGGTCCGAGGTATTTTTCAGCGAGCTTCTTTGAAGGTCGGGTTGTGCGGAAAAATTTGGCTTTGACAAAGACTTTGTCGCCTACTTTGAAGTCCGGAGCTGGAGAACGTTTCTTGTTCGCGGGTTCCTTGTATTGGGATTGCACGTCAGAAATTCTCTTTCGGAGTTCCTGGTGGAGTTCGTCTAAGTTGATTGCGAAATATTTTGCACAGGATGAAACAAGATTGTGTTTGGGATGGACGGAGATGTCAGGATTGTAACCTTTGTTAGCAAAGAACGGAGAGACTCCTGTCATCATGTTCGGAGCATTGTTATAGGTGAATTCTGCGATTGGAAGAAGTTCAGCCCCATTGTCTTGTTGATAGTTACAATAAATGCGAAGGTATTGCTCGGGAGTCTGATTCATTCGTTCGGTTTGTCTGTCGCCTTTGGGATGATATCTGGAGGTGAAATGGAGATTCATGTCTAGCGCCTTTCTGAGTGTGCGGAAAAAGGAAGACACGAATTTGGAACCTCGATCGGAGGTGACGTGAGTCAGAACACCGTGCTTGGAGAAAACATGGAGAACGAGAAGCTGAGCGAGCATTGGAGAAGTGATTGTTGTGACTGTTGGAATGAATATCACTTGTTTTGTGAGTCTGTCAATGATAATGAGGATGCTGTCAAAACCCAATGAAAGCGGAAGCAGCTCGATGAAATCCAAGGATATGGAATTCCACAGTCTTGGTGGAATTGGCAAATGCTTAAGGAATCCATAGGGCTGGTGTCATTGGGATTTTGAGCACATACACGTTGTACAGGATTTGACATAAGAGATAACGAAGTCTCGGAGTTTCAGTCATGTATATTCACGTCGGATGTTGCTGAGTGTCTTGTTTTGTCTGAAATGTCCAGAGATTTGGTGGTTGTGCAGATATCGTAGAATGCGGGAACATAGCTTTGGTTGTTGAGTTGGAGGAGTCCTTGAGGATTGACTGACCATCGGGGTGTTGGAGGATTTGCGGGATAGTCAGAAATTGCAGGATCGGAGGAGATGGATTGTCGGATTTCTTCATGGAGTTTCTTGAAGTCCATGATGGTAACTGTGTGGAGAAGGGTGACGTTAAGGGATGTGGCTCGGAGGGATGATGCCAGCTGTTCATTAGTGAAAACCAGGCAGAAATTGTGCGGGTTAACACTGGCATAGTCGCTACTCCCCTCTTTAGGATAGACGTCCCATCGTCTAGTTAAAGAGTCGGGTTTTGTTCTGAGTTTCCCAGGTCAGAATCAGATAATGGGATTGACATGACATAGGTATTCCAACCATTGTACTTGTCGTCGGGTTAAAAGCTTGGTGGTGGCGAAATATTCGAGGTTCTTCTGGTCAGTTACAATGTCAATGGTGGAACCAGAACCTTTGAGGTAGTGTCGCCAAATCTTGAAAGCTTCAAAAATAGCGAGTAATTCCTTATCATGAATGTCGTAGTTTAATTCTGGGGCGGTGAAAGTTCTGGAATGAAAAGCTACAGGGTGAATTTCGCCATCTTCCAGAGAAATGATAGAGAGGATTGCCGTGAGGGCGTAGTCCAAAGCATCGGTTTCCACGATGAGTTGACAATCGGGAATCCAGTGCATAAGGATCGGAGCTGTGGTGAAGGCTTTCTTAAGTGTTTTGAACGATTTCTGATACTCATCAGAGAAGTTCCACTTTATGGTTTTCCGAGTGAGTCGGGTAAGCGGAATTGCAATGTCGGAGTAATTATGAATGAAGCGTTGGTAAAAGTTCGCAAAGCCTAGGAAGGATTGGATGTCTTTTACTTTTCGGGGTTCGGGCCATTCTTGAATTACTTTGATTTTGTCATCTGCCATTGAAAGTCCTTCTGGAGAGAGTATGTATCCGAGATATTCCACCATTGTCTTGTGGAAGTCACATTTGTCGGATCTTGCATAAAGTCGATTTTTTTGGAGACATCGGAGGACTTTGCAGACATGTTCTCCGTGTTCTTCCAGGTTGTTGGAGTAAACTAAGATGTCGTCCAAATAGATGAGGACTGAAACGTCAAGCATGTCGCTGAATATGTCGTTCACTAATTGCTGAAAAGCAGCTGGTGCGTTAGTGAGACCGAAGGGCATAACATGCCATTCAAAGGAACCATATCGGGTCCTGAATGTGGTCTTCCACTCGTCACCCTCTCTAATGTGGACTAAATGGTAAGCATGTCAGAGATTGATTTTGCTGTAAATCCACGCTTTTACAGGGCTTTCCAAAAGGTCAGAAAGTCAGGGAAGCGGATATTGGTCCTTTTTCGTGATTTTGTTGAGACCACGGAAATCAATACAGAGTCAGAGTCTGTCTAATTTCTTCTTCGAGAATAGTACCGGAGCACCGTGCAGAGAAAGTGAAGGGTGGATGAATCCTATGACTAGTGCCTCATCAATGAACTTTCGGAGTGTTTCTAGCTCAACTGGAGATAGGGAATAAATGGTTCCCAAGGGGGGACTCTCTCCCTCTATCAGGTCAATCTTGAGATCATACGGTCAATGATCGGCAAGAATTTCCGCTTTCTTCTTGCTGAAGACGTCGGAAAACTCGTGATATTCCGATGGAACACCATCGAGGTTGGCTGTTGGATTGGGATTCGGGGAAGTGTCAATGATGGAAGCGGATCTTCCTTTCGGAAATACACATAAATGAAAGATCTCCTCGTTGCCTAGTTTGCACAAGCGAGCGAACACAGAAGCAGGGACTAGGTTGATAGGTGAGTCTTGTTCGGATGTTGGAGAGGCATCCACATGATCAGATTTCAGGATTCCAGAGACCACACAGGTGGATTTCACAGAGAGTGACGTCGGAATTGAATCTTGTTGCTGGGGAATGTGGAACAATATACTGCTCAATACCCAGTCAATCAACAGATTGTAGCGGGTGAGCCAGTTCTGTCCTAGCACGACAGAGCAGCTAGAATCAAGCAGTGTTACATACATAGCAACAACCTGATTTTCACCAGACAGAAAGTGGATTGGCATATTGATAGTCTGCGTGATTGAGACGTTAGAAGTGCCGTCGAAGAGCTTTAGGGGGATTTGTGGAATGTTGTGGAACTCCAGCAGAAGCTTGGAAGCGAATGATGAGTCTACAAAACAGTGAGTGGAACCAGAGTCCATGAGAGCTTGAATGTTAGTATTTGGAATAATGTTGGAAGTCAGTCGTATAGTAAGAGAATTGGATTTTGAAAGAGCAGAAGCATTGAGTTGAACCTCAGAAAACGCACAGATGGAATCAACGCAGCTCTGGATCTGTGAGGGGTCTCAGAGCTGCTTATTATTTTTGGGAATCCATAACGGCCGCAGGTTTGGCCTTGGATTCAGGTTTGCTCAAAATTGCAGAGGCTGCTTGAGCCTTCGATTGAGCATTAAGGGAGGTTGATCATGGACAGTCCTTCATGATATGCCTGGGTTTCCCACAGAACATGCAAAGGTTTTGGTCCATGCATCACTGTCTCTCCTGTTGGGTTAGTTTTCCGTCTTTTCTGAGTATGTTGGGAATATCCAGAGTTTTTTGGAAATTCGATGTGAAGGACTGAGGTTTGGTAGAAGAGGTGGAAGCCGAACCGTTGTTGTTGTTCATCTTCTTCTGTGATTGGTTTGATTGGGATTCTTGCTTGTCCGATTTGCTACTGTTGCCGGAGTAGTTATTGTTGGAAGTGGTGGCGCGGTTGACCTTGCCTTGTCATTCCCAATAACAGCTGTCAATGGTTTGCGCGAGTTGTCAGAGTTCCAGAAGCATGTTGGCTTTGTCCCAGGTTGCAAGAATATCTTTAATACAATCGGGAAATTTATTATAAAAACTCCTACGAAAGGCGGTGTTGCCCCAATTGACTCTAGTGGCTAGGTGGTTGAATTCTACGATAAACTTTGGGATGCATTGGTTGTTGCACATTCGGAGATTGTCGATTTTGGTTTCTGCATCGCCAATGGGATCGTAAGCTCTGAAATTCTCTCAGAGTACCATTGTGAAGTCCCAATAGTTTGTAAGCCAGGGCAGGTCTTGGAAGGTGTCGTCATCTAAGAGTTCAGGTTCGAAAGAATCTAAAGACATCTCTTTTAAAAAAGAGATAGCATAAGTAACTTCCCTTCATCACTGGAAAAGGTCTGAGGACGGTTGCGGAAGTGCAGTTTGCATTGAAGGAGGAAAGGATGGAGCTTTCGGGAATCCAATCCGTCAAAGGTGTCGGGTTCGAAGAGTTTGGTTTTTCCAGTTTGACCTTTATTTGGAGTTCCCATGTGCTTGGCTATCTGTTTCAAGGCTTTTAACATAGCCTTCCCCTCATCTTCTTCATCGTCATCGCTGTCCTCGTTGTTGTTGATGTTGTCGTCGTCACCAGGGTCGTCTTCCGGTTCGTTATTTGGGAGGCTAGATCCGGGGTCCGTGATTCTGGTGACAGTACAGGATCTGGTAGAAGGCATAGTGAATGGATCAAGAGTTTTAGTTCGAACATACTGTTATGAACTGGATTTCTTCTCGTCGGATGTCGGGATTTGTCGGAATGTCGGAGTTCAGGTTTTGGAGTCGGGAATCGGAATGTATGGACGTTGGCTTCAACTTATAGGTTGTGCCCTCTTGGATCCTTCATGTCCTGGTATTTTGGAAGGTCGGATGTCGGAGGAGTCGGACAAAATCAGAGAGTCGGATAAGACTTAGAGGCAGAAGTGAGAAGTTATCAAGTCAAGGTGGGTCAATATTTGAACTGACTAACAAGTACATGGAGGAGTCGTATATAATGAATTGATATAATCCGAATTGGAAAGATACAAACACGGAAATCCAAAACGGAGCGAATACAGGATCGGGGTAGAAGTAAATTTGGACATAAGACCAAAGATGTAGATCTTTGATGAAAATGACTAAATATAGATGGGATGGAGATAAGTAAAAACAGGTGGAGGAAGTCGGAAATACGAATTGGAATATATTGGAGAAAAGCGGAAAAGCTGGGAATGAATCTGGGTTCTAACATCAATACGAGCTTTGCATTCTTGTATCGTCGTTGTCATCCCATTGATAAGGCATGAGCTCTGACTGGTAATCAGCGACTAGTTTGCCAATTTCATTCTCATGGTCGTCCTGGATGTCCATTTGCTCGTCTAGTTTGCCACTTTGTGGCTCCTCCTCCCCTTCTTGAGCACTCCCTGAGTGCTCAACCACTTCTTCCAGCTGTGCACCTGCTATGTGCGGTTTATTCTTCCACTGTGGGCAATTCGGCCTGATATGCCCAACCTGTCCACACTCAGAGCACATCATCTCTGTGCTACGTCCTTGACCCCCTGAACCTCCAGTTGTGTGAAGGATGAGAAGTGACAGGGGCTCTAGCTCCAGCTCTCTGCGTAGCCTGTACCCCTGTTTGGGGTATGCTCGGCCTCGTTTCCACTTAAGGTTGAGTGTTCGGCGGACAATATATTGTCTGCTTCACGGTAGAATGGCTTCCTATATTGATGAGCTCAGCACAGCCTGATTTCGACTAGTTGTCAAAGTTGGCTTTGCCTGCGGCACATGAGCGCTGCTAGGCTCCATCTTACGCAACCCAATGTCATATCGAGATGCATCCTCTACAGCCTTTTGTAAGAATGTAGATTCTTACAGTAGCATATATGCTACTATTTAGGACATATAAGTCATCAGAGTGACTTATGGGGTTTGTATTATATAAGCCGCCCCCAAGGGGCGCCTGTAAATAGTGGACAACTATACAGTTATCCACAAGTAGATTACATAAGATACCTTTTTTACTTCTAAATCACACCGTCACAGACACCAATACAATTATTGGCTCAGTCTGTTAGTGTGAAACAGTAAGGCTCTTACACTTTTTTGACTGCCAATCCTATTGGCAGCACTGCAATAAAGAAAAGATCAACTGATCTTTGGTTACCCAGAAACCAACGAGTTTAACATTCGCTGGAATCTTGGAAACAGTAAACAGACATTTGCTGTTTATTCTTCTAAATTCAATAGAATAACGCCATAGTGTGGCTGATAGATCGTAGATCTATGGCATCAATAAGGAATCGAAGCCAAACGTCTAGATCCAGAGAGGATCCAGATACATCTGCAGCTGCAACCAAGGGCCCAGACAGGAGAACTGAGTCTGCCCACGATGTGGACAGGCGAATGGGAACGCTGACGAGGGAAACTAGTCCTCGTAAAGCTACGACGCCTGTAGTTTCTGACTCTAGGAGTCGAAAGCGAGTATCGGCGGATCCAAGAAGATCCGCACTGGAGGAATCAGAAACGGATGAGAGATCGCCCGTTAAGAGAAAGAAGAAAACTTGGACTAGGTCAAAGTTATGATCATCTCTTGATGAGTCAAGAGAGCTGCTGACGAGCGACACGGACAATTCGCCGGGGTTGCGAATGTCACAGCTCCCGCATGTTCAAGAACATCGCAAATTATGAAGTTCACCATCCCAAACAGGGACGATAGAGCAGGCGTCGGTGTGCCAGGATGAAGAAACCCGGCGATACGAACGTACAACTGGACATATTGCCCAGATGATTACGGCCCTCAAAGAGAGCCGTAAAAACGTAGGCACTATGCGGGAAGTGAGCCAACGAGTGGCTGAGGCAGCTTGTGCAGCGGATGAAGCCACGAACCAACTCCAAGCATTAGGAGATGGTATGGAACTGTTAATACAGTCCTTGGAGGAGGAAGTACAGGGACCTTTGCGAGGAAAGGCCCCCAAGCGTGGCAACAATCCCAATAGGGATCGTGAAGTAGACCGTGAGGCAGAAAAGGCTCGCAGGAAGCGAGACAGACAGAGGATGCCACCTCTGTCTGGGCTGAGCACTAGGATTGGTCCTCAAGAACCTAGTGTTACGAGAGAGCAAGACAGTGGTAGTACGCGCCGAAGTACTGAGGAAGAGACAGATTGTGAGCTAGAGGCTTGCGATAGAAAAAATATCCACAAAGGAATTTGCAGATCAAAAAAAACTTATAATGAGCAAGAAGTGCTCAAAGCAGTGACCCAACAGTCACTGCAGGAGATGATGAAGTCTGATGCCAATAGCGTCAGTACCACAACTAGCATTCACGTTAGGCTTGAATGCGAGTTCGATCACTGGGATAGAATCGAACAAAAAGCAGCGCGACGAAAGCACCGTGTGCTAGAGGTCTGTGCTAAACACGCAGATAAATTAGTCGAAGAAGCATATACTGTGGGGATCGAAGGCGAGGCCTTCAATAAACTAATTGAGTCCGCGAGAGTAGCTCAATCCACCCTCAGTAGCAGCTATAGACTGAGGGATGTGTTTCTAACAGCTGACAAACGTCGACCATTGTATCAGATCGACGAAGACATCATTGATCCACCAGTGCAGCAGGACGTGAATACTCACATTCCCCGGCCACACAGGCAGATACAAGCGATACCGCGTGCGGTATCACTGGCAGTCACAGATCCTGAACGAAGGATTCAGGAGGCAGGAGGATATCCATCTGCATATGTAGATGGAGTC
>MU134319.1:306755-336456 GCA_015039355.1 Ramaria rubella
CTACTCGGTCCGAGAGTAGATGCTTGGTAAGACCAAGCAGAAGAAAGGGTTTCAGTATGTATACTAAGTGCAGTGCTGCTCCTTTAACAAGTAGCAGTAACCCATATACGCCAGATTAATCTGAGCGTACTTTGAAACCATCATAGGAGGCTCGGCACTCGAGACCCCCATTGAGTTCAAAGTGACATCTTGACCTTAATAGGTGAAGATATTGACTCATGTCGGGTTATATTAACCCATGGTTAAAGAAACGGGTAGGGAATCCATTCCTGTCCAAGAAACCATCTGTCTATATGATCGACAGGTTGAAGTATGCAGCAAGGAACTGTCGTAGACCCTAATCGTCACAGACAGACGACATGAACCGAGTGTTACTAACGTAGCACTCGTCGTTAATTCAAGGTGGCTGGACTAGTAACTCCAAGCTGGAGTTACAAGTAAGATGGACATTGGGAGATGTCACCTGGGAACCACTCTCTGCATGCAGAGAGTTAGAAGCGCTAGATGTTTATCTAGAACTAAGGGGAGTTAGGAAGCCGCTAGAGCTTCCTAGTCATGCCTCATAAGGCATGAGAAAGATGTCAAGGAGTCCTTAATAAAAAGGACACGAACATGATTCATGTTGACGATTTGTGTGACATGATGGCGTCACGTGAAATTAGTCATGTGACGCATCAGGCACGCTCACTCTGATTTTAAGCGATGATTTCATCGCCGCTTCAAGGTTTTTTGCCACTCACTACCACACTCGCACCAGTGCGAGTGTCACACAAACTAGTATCCATGGATGCCAAAGCGTCCCAAATGCACCACTCAGCAGAGGCACTACCTAGTGCCTCTGAGCAATTCGTGATGCTCCAAAAGGAGCAATGCTGGACTGTGCATGGCGTCAAGGACACCATCGCCATCGTCTGCTGCGACTCCTGTCCAGAGTGCAACACGTATGCGCAGCATTTGCTGCAAGCCGCAAAACTGCGGCTCGTCGACCCCTGAATGCGCGACCTCGAACATGCATTAAAAGTGGCCTGGCCACCGTTGCTTGCCGAGATGGCGCATCCTTTTGTTAAGGACGCAGTATCCTCCTATAAGGAGGATATACGCAAGCTCAACTCAGATCTCGACATGCTACGTGCTGCCCTTTGTAAAGAGCGGCAGATTAATTGCGAAATGGCAGATAAAATATCTGCCATGAAGTCGGCGCAATCAGCACCGACTATAATTGATCTGACCTCATTGCCAGATTCGATGACGGACTCAGTGAGTCTGTCTACGAACTGGAGCCTCACGGGGAGGACCCACCTGACCCGGTCGCAAGACCACATCCAAACAGCGAATGCTGGCAGTGCTGTACCCAGCGTCACTGCATGCTCGCATTGCCCCTGCCATAGGCAACCCGCCTGCAACGCAGACGGGATTCTTACCCTGCCTGTTGGGTAAGGCACCACACCCCACTGTGGTGCACACCAGTCGTCGACCCACTGTGTGGTTCGACACGTGCCAGCTCAACAACCCAAAATTTGTTGAGCAGCTCACGCTTGCGTGCGTGACATTTGCCCTGTCGCGCAGCACCATGCAGCACGCTATCATTAAGTGCGCTGATCGCGAGCAGCGACTCGCTACTTGAACACCAGCATTCAAGATCGCGCATGATACGCCTCCCAATCTTAGGGATGCATTGTGCACGATCGAGTACTCCCCAGAGGGAGTATCACCCGCCATTCGTGGGAATGGTGACAACACCCTCCAACTGGAGGATGTTGACGTATGGGTATGGCTTAAACTAATTAAGCCAAGGAAAGACAGCCTGGTCTTTCTTCCAAAGCTAACAGAGCTCTTCACCGTCCGTGGCCAGTGGGCCGATCTTGCCGGATCAAACTGGCGGCAAGATCTATCAGCACTGCTGTCCACCAGTGGCAATAAGGCGTTGACAAGCATGATACTCGACAGCGCCTATTACACTACAAAAGACGCTCACTGCACACGCGCCTATCATCATCAGCTTTTGCCAGACCATCATCTGCTGTGCTACCTCCAGTCCGCCAGAATATCATCTCCACACTCATTCTATTTTTCATCAATTCTATTTTCAATATGCCATCCAGCATTGCCGCCACCACACGTCCCATGATTCATTTCAGATGACCGCCAAGCCAGACATACACGTTGGACCACGTGTTGAAGTTCCTAGTCGGCATTCTCCCCTTGATGTTCATTTGTCCAGTCCTCTCTCCACAAGTCGCACATCGTCGGTACTATCCCCTATATGTCGAATCTCCTGAAGGCCCATACCGAATATTCCCCTCATATCCTCCTTATCACATTCACGATTGCGTATGGGTATTCAATCAAACCTTCCATGCTCCCTTCTACGTCATCGGTTTTGACCCAAACTTCGAACCAGTGAATGGTTGGCATTGTATCGTCCTCAGGAATAACTGGTACATCAAAGAGCATGGACCAGGAACAGAGATTTGCTACGGTTATGTGCCCTAAGGACTTCGTCAAGAAGGGCTCGTCTTCGTTCCCTCTCTGGAGGAAATTCATATCCAAGTGTCGTGATTGGTTCACATGTTTCTGAGTCGTCATCAAGTCACATGACTCACTTACTTATCTTCGGAGAAATTTGACAAGCAACTGGAATCCTATTGGATGGCTATGACTCATTTTCATCACCTGACTCACTCGCTTCTTGGCTGTACTTCTATTTCCAATTGTTCCACATGGTCTATTGTCTATGACTCACTTCTATTCTATTTCTGGCTTCTATTTCAAATTCGCTGCCATATTTCCCTTCATTTCTTCGACCACCTGACTCATTTTTCCATTTCCTTACAAACCACCTTCCTATTTTGGTTTTCTGCCTCTCGCCGTTAGTCATTTCTCCTGTCTGCTGTCGACGACATCGTTGTATGGCATACTCGCATCGTTTGTTGTTCTGCTCATGTATATAAGGCCTGTTTCGCCTTAGTGTACCTCAATTCACCTCTATCAGTTGGATTCACTTGTCTAAGTCTCAAGTCTAAGTCTTCTAAGTCTACTCCTACTACTACGTCTACATCAAGGCTAGCTTTGTCGATCACGTGACATTTGCTGTTGTATCTCGTCCACGCTTATGTCAGTGTATTACATCGTCATCATCATCACTGCTACATCTTCGTCTTCGTCCTTGTTCTACCTTTGTTGCTGCTGATAGCAAAGCGCACTGAGCCGAACACCAGTGTAAGTAGCCGTGCAACAACGACACCACTACCCACTGTCTTGTGGATTCATTTCCGAAAGTAAACCGACAGCGGTCTCATTGTAGCAGACCTTGCTCTGCTTACGGAAAAAATAGGGCTCAATGTTGACGTGAGCCCTACCGGGATCTACCCCCGCGTGGTTTCCTAGCCATTTGGCTAGTTCCTCGAGAGTCATACTCTCGTGGGGGCATTTCCACTTGAATGCTGTTGGTTTACTTTCGGAAATAGATCCAAAAGACAGTGGGTAGCGGTGTCATCGTTGCACGGCTACTTACACTGGTGTTCGGCTCAGTGCGCTTTGCTATCAGCAGCAACAAAGGTAGAACAAAGACGAAGATGAGGACGTAGCAGTGACGAAGATGATGACGTAATACGCTGACGTAAGCGTAGACGAGATACAACAGCAAATGTCACGTGATTGACAAAGCTGGCCTTGATGTAGACGTAGTAGTAGTAGTAGACTTAGAAGACTTAGACTTGAGACTTAGACAAGTGAATCCAACTGATAGAGGTGAATTGGGGTACACTAAGGCGAAACAGGCCTTATATACATGAGCAGAACAACAAACGATGCGAGTATGCCATACAACGATGTCGTCGACAGCAGACAGGAGAAATGACTAACGGCGAGAGGCAGAAAACCAAAATAGGAAGGTGGTTTGTAAGGAAATGGAAAAATGAGTCAGGTGGTCGAAGAAATGAAGGGAAATATGGCAGCGAATTTGAAATAGAAGCCAGAAATAGAATAGAAGTGAGTCATAGACAATAGACCATGTGGAACAATTGGAAATAGAAGTACAGCCAAGAAGCAAGTGAGTCAGGTGATGAAAATGAGTCATAGCCATCCAATAGGATTCCAGTTGCTTGTCAAATTTCTCCGAAGATAAGTAAGTGAGTCATGTGACTTGATGACGACTCAGAAACATGTGAACCAATCACGACACTTGGATACGAATTTCCTCCAGAGAGGGAACGAAGACGAGCCCTTCTTGACGAAGTCCTTAGGCACATAACCGTAGCAAATCTCTGTTCCTGGTCCGTGCTCTTTGATGTACCAGTTATTCCTGAGGACGATACGATGCCAACCATTCACTGGTTCGAAGTTTGGGTCAAAACCGATGACGTAGAAGGGAGCATGGAAGGTTTGATCGAATACCCATACGCAATCGTGAATGTGATAAGGAGGATATGAGGGGAATATTCGGTATGGGCCTTCAGGAGATTCGACATATAGGGGATAGTACCGACGATGTGCGACTTGTGGAGGAGGACTGGACAAATGAACATCAAGGGGAGAATGCCGACTAGGAACTTCAACACGTGGTCCAACGTGTATGTCTGGCTTGGCGGTCATCTGAAATGAATCATGGGACGTGGTGGCGGCAATGCTGGATGGCATATTGAAGATAGAATTGATGAAAAATAGAATGAGTGTGGAGATGATGTGTCTGGCAGACTGGAGGTAGCACAGCAGATGATGGTCTGGCAAAAGCTGATGATGATAGGCGCGTGTGCAGTGAGCGTCTTTTGTAGTGTAGTAGGCGCTGTCGAGTATCATGCTTGTCACCGCACAGAGGGTCCTCGACGCTTGCAAAGGCCGGACATTCACCAGCCTTCATATACCCATGACCCTTCGCCCCCCAGGCTTCTGGGGAGCACCGTCAACTTCGGACGATGATTCGTCCTTGGACAGACGCAGTGGAGGGCCACCCCGCTTGAAGGCACTTACGCACGCGCCGACGACGGAACCATCCGCCCCATCTGCCACTGACCCAGCATCCACTACCACAGCAGATGATACTACTATGGAGGTCAACCCAGCCAACTCCTTGTACTACGACAACACTGTCGAAGTAGCCGCGCAGTCATCATCGACTGCACCTGCACCTATATATGCTGATCCGCCATCAGCATAACGGTTCCCAAACCTGCCTGAGGTTTGGTCTGTGGGGAGGGTGTAAGAATGTAGATTCTTACAGTAGCATATATAAGTCACCAGAGTGACTCATGGGGTTTGTATTATATAAGCCGCCCACAAGGGACGCCTGTAGATAGTGGACAACTATACAGTTGTCCACAAGTAGATTACATAAGATACCTTTTTTACTTGTAAACCACACCGTCGCAGACACCAATTCAATTATTGGCTCAGTCTGTTAGTGTGAAACAGTAAGGCTCTTACACCTTTGCAGCTTCATATAACTCAGTCATTGAACTGAATTCTGTCGTGTAGCCTAATTTTAAGACTTCATGATGCAGCACTTCTCGAAGCGCTGCTACAAACCATTTGTGAATTGTATACTCATCCGGCAGATGTATCATCTGCGCTGCATACTTTGTAATATTGTTCAGTAATTCCTGAACGGTTCTGGTCCCTTGCACAATTGTGTCCAACTTATTCAATGCATGCCTGTGCGTGAGTGCATGAAGGAACCGCTGTTGTAACCCAGCAATTGCACTTTCCAGGGTCCAGTTGATTACGACTCAATCATGATGCTCGATATTTCAAGTGTACCACTCCAATGCCTCGCCCTTGAGGTGAGTGCCTAAATAGTTTAATTGGAGTTCTGTGCTGGATGGTCCCAATAGACTATTCATGCCTAGCCACCTCAGGATCCCTGAGATAAAGTTCTCAAATTCTTTGAGATCTGCTTTCCCAGCATATTCTGCTGGGTGAGGTAGTTTTACTCTAGCTTTGGCAAGCACAGATTTGTCTAGCTCACTGCCCTTGTGTTTCTCAAGGGCAGCTCGCACCATCTTTGCAACTCCATCTACATATGTAGGTGGATTTCCTCCTATCTCCTGGATCCTCCGTTCAGGATCCATGACTGCTAGTGATACCACATGCAGTATCGCTTGTATCTGCTTGTGCGGCCAGGGGATGTAAGTATTCATGTCCTGCTGCACTGGTGGATCAATGATGTCTTCGTCAATCTGATACAATGGTCGACATTTGTCAGCCGTTAAAAATGCATCCCTCAGTCTATAAGTGCTACTGAGGACAGATCAAACCACTCTCGCTGACTCAATCAGTTTATCAAAGGCCTTGCCTTTGATCCTGGCAGTATATGCCTCTTTGACTAGTTTATCCGCATGTTTAGCACAGAGTTCTAGTGCACGGTGCTTCCGTCACACGGCCTTATGTTCGATCCTATCCCAGTGATTGAACTCACATTCAAGACTAATGTGAGTGCTAGTCATGGTACTGACACTATTGGCATCAGACTTCATCATCTCCCGCAGTGACTGTTGGGTCACTGCTTTGAGCACTTCTTGCTCATCATAAGTTTTTTTTATCTGCAAATTCCTTTCAGGATATTTTCTCTATCGCGAGCCTCTACCTCGCGATCCATCTCCTCCTCAGTATGCCAGCACATACTGACGCTGTCTTGTTCTATCGTGGCACTAGGTTCTCGAGGACCACTTCTAGTGCTTGGACCAGACAGAGGTGGCATTCCCTGTCTGTCTCGCTTCCTGCAAGCCTTCTCTGCTTCATGGTCAACTTCATGATCCCTATTGGGATTGTTGCCATGCTTGGGGGCCTTTCCTCACAAAGGTCCTTGTACTTCCTCCTCCAGGGACTGTATTAACAGTTCCATACCATCTCCTAGTGTTTGGAGTTGGTTCATGGCATCGTCCGCTGCACAAGCTGCCTCAGCCGCTCGCTGGCTCACTTGAGTCACTACATGTGTAGTGTCTATGTGTTTACGGCTCTCTTTGAGAGCCATAATCATCTGGGCAATGTGTCCGGTTGTACATTTGTATCACCGGGTTTCTTCATCCTGGCATGCCAACCCTTGCTCTATCGTCCCTGTTTGGGATGGTGAACTTCGCGATCTGTGATGTTCTTGGACATGTGGGAGCTGCAACATTTGCACCCCCAGTGAATTGTCCATGTCGCTAGTCGGCGGCTCTCTTGACTCATCAAGAGATGATCGTAACTTCGACCTAGTCAAAGTTCTTTTAGTTCTCTTAATGGATGATATATTGTCCGTTTCTGATTCCTCCAGTGCGGATCTTCTTAGATCTGCCGATACTCGCTTTCAACTCCTAGAGTCGGAAGCTATGGTTGTCATAGTGATATGAGGACTAGCTATCCTCGTCGGTGTTCCCATTTGCCCGTCCACATCGTGGGCATGCTCAATTCTCCTGTCTGGGCCCTTGGCTGTGGCCCCTGCTGTATCTGGATCCTCTCTGGATCTAGACATTTGGCTTCGATTCCTTCTTGAAACCATAGATCTATGATCTATCAGCCACACTGTGGCGTTTTTTTTATTGATTTAGAAGAATAAACAGTAAATGTCTGTTTACTATTTCCAAGAATTCCAGCGAGTGTTAAACTTGTTGGTTTGGGTAAAAAGATCGGTTTGATCTTTTTTATCACAGTGCTGCCAATAGTTTTGGCAGTCAAAAATGTGTAAGAAACCTAGTGTTCACACTGGACAGACTGTGCCAATAGTTTATTGGTGTCTGCGAGTTGTGTGGTTACAAGTAAGTCTGATTGCTTATCTAATTACTTGTGGACAACTGTATAGTTGTCCACTACCTACAGGTGCCCCTAGTGGGCAGCTCATATAATACAACCCATAAGCCACTCTGGTGACTTATATACCCTAATTAGTAGCATATATGCTACTGTAAGAATCTACCTTCTTACAAAGCAACACGTGATATGAATCATGTATATAAATTAGGTGTCCAATTATGTGTCTGCGATGCATAATAAGTCCCTGCCATGTGGGGTGTCAAGTGAGCACGACACAGTAGACCTAACACAAGGTTTAAGCCTGGAATGCATAACAGAACCAGCAGACTCACCTGTGAGTCTTGGCCTAAGGAGTCCACAAAGGCACAACGTCAATGTCATGTCTTCGTTGAGCAGGCAGCTGGCTAGGCATAGGGGTAGTATGAAGCTAGACAATAGCCCAGCTTTCGACATAGCAGTGCTGCAACACATCAGCATTGCGAAAAATGAACCAAGTGCGGACTCACCTAAGAGTCCCACTCCATATTGACACGACATCTATGATGTCACTGCCTCGCTTGAGAGCAAGGCTGGTCATAATCCAACAAACTTGGATGGATATCCGAGTTCATGTGTAAAGCAAGACCTCTGTCTTGCATTGACAATGGTATTAGTACCGTCATGTAGTGAGGCTGGGAAAGACTCACTGAACTTGTCATTCAATGTGTCGGTGCCTGAAGGGTGCCATGTGGATAGCATGACAAACAATCTGACAGAAATGTCAGATAGTTTCCTGGAGTGAGAAGTTGGCATCGTCATGAGCAAAAACTTACCTTCACTTGGTAGTGGATCCAAGCAAGCAATCTAGACCATTGAGGCTAAGGTTGCTGGTCGGTTGGATTCACGAAAGAGAGCAATAATAGATGCTCACCCAGCGGTGAGCACCTTCACACCATTCCAACACCATCAAGCAATGGCAGCAGCATTGGGGGTCAATGGAAAGAGTTGAATGCCAGTTCAACTCTGCCTATAGATGTGCCACGAAATGTTGGTTTTGCGGTAAAAGGAATTGACAAACACTCACCTGTGAGCTCGAGTTATCGAGCTTGACGTGACACCAGTGTCGCATCCTCTGATGAGATTGTGTCATTCACCAGCTCAGCTGTGGAGTTGAATGTTAGAGACTAGGACATATGCCTGAGTCTGCCTGTAGATGCACCATGAAACATCAGTTTTGTGGTAAACAGAAGAATTGACAATGCACCTACAAGCTTGATTATTCGAGCTCGACGCGACACTAGTGTCGTGTCCCAAAATGTGTCTTTCCCTCTCCTTAGCTCAGCTGTCAAGTTGGAAGCTAGAGATCTGGCCGAATGTCCAAGTCTGGCCATTGAGAATGGAAGTGTGGCACAGGGGATGTTCAATAGTGAGCCTCAATGCGGCTCACTGATATTGCAGCCCTGTATACAGGACAGCTGGAATGGAAATAATACGACCTTAACGGCCGTGAATGAGAGTCAGCGTGCACATCACAAAGACGAAGTAGGATACGCACCTTCAACTAGCAACAGCACCCAGTGCTGTCATGCAACTGCCACCAATGTGGCAGTAAATCCACCTGAATGTTTAGACAACCTGTCTAAACAAAATGTCAGTGGAATACAATGGAAGGAGAACTCACTGTTGAAGTGTGGGTCTTCGAATGTGTTGTTCAAAGACAGACACAACTCCATGAGTCACGTGACTGGAAGCGTGTCCTCAACATGTACTCGTATTTCTGGTATCGAAGACAATTCACCTTCCGAGGTGAATCCACAGCTAATCCACGACATGGATAGCTTTTATTATAGCTGTTCTGAACACTCAGAAGGCCAATTTGAGGCCAGGAAACACGCATATACTGTGTGTCCCAGCACAGACTGTACTCAGACAGTCTACAACCTACATGCGACTTCGTGTTGCAAGTCCATTCAACATTTAATGTTGGATCCTGTATCTGAATTATATTCAGATACTATTGCTAGTAGTACTGGTAATTTAACTGTGAATAATTATATTCATTGTCAACTGCTGGATTTAATCTTCAAGGTAATTGAATGGTTAAAATCTTTGGATGAACCACCTCCATCAGCACAGCTCACATCTGTGTCACTGCCACCTTGGGTGTCAGTTCAGAGGGGGAGGAGAATTCAGAAGAAAAAAGCCACAAAGTCACGATAACAGTTGTGGAATCAGAAGCAACTGCAGCAGCTAGGGCATCTCACAAGTACATACCTGTACTCACAAGTATCATATCTGCAAATATTTTGGTCACCAAAAGCCATATCTGTACTCTCCATTTTTCACAGGTATCACAGATATCTGCAGGTATTTGCTGATTTATCACAGGTATACCTGTACTCTACCTGTACTTGTGAGTATTTGCATGTAAATGTTTGACCAAATTTCACATCTGTACTCTCCATTTTTTCAAGAGTACAGGTATATCTGTGGGCATGGTGGTACTCATGAGATGCCCCAGCAGCAGCAGTTGCTTGACTTCGAAGATTATTCTTCAAGGTTGAGTGATGAAGAGAGATCCTCGTCACTCATCTTGCATGATTCATCACAGGAAACTGTGATGCATCAGGTGAGATTGCCACTCCCAATAACTGTGCTCATTCCAGAGCATAGGACAACATTTTCCAATCACCCACTCTCCATCAACAACATGATGGAAATTCATGTTGTGCCATCAGATCTCAATACAGTCCAACAGCAGCTGGACAGTGTTCAGGTGGTGACTACCTCCACACTCCCTAACTTAGACATATTGCCTAAGTTGGATTCATCTTCCATGAGCAATAATATTGCTCATGTTATTCCACCAATCAGCAGTTCTTCTGCAGATTTACCTGTTTCATCCACTCATTCCCAACGAAATACACAGTCTATTTTGTTAACATCTATTCCATCTCACCCACATAGTGTGTGGGATTTGATTTGGAACTGGAAACAGCTTTGTGCTGTTGACCGATCAAGTGCAACTTACCTTGCACTTACTGCTGAAGGAAAACATATTCATCCTAAGAATCATTTGGAATTTCAGCACTGGATCTTGCGTCAACCTCCAGTGTCACCATCATCTACCTCTCTACAGAGATAGATTTAATGAGATCACCACAGCATCTCATCTAATAGACTGCTCATTCTACAGCAGTCTTGAATAAGTCATAATTGACTTATTGTACTTGACAATTTACTTGTTAAGTTATTTGGTCTACACTCAGGGTTTCACCCTTAAGGGGAGGATGTAAGAATGTATATATATATTCTACTATGTCCATACTATAGTATGGACAGCTGTGAGTGGTTGTAGGGAGACATGGATGCCAGAGCATCCATGGGTGTTTGTGGACCTGCAGAATGACTGTACAGTCAGCTGTGGGAATTTAGAGTAGCTAACTTACTTTTACTTGAACCGTCACATATGTATCATACAGAACACCAATTTATCTGGTCTAGTGCTGCTGAGTGATCTTTGTGAAGTCTCTAGAAGTCTTACACTAACATGACTGCACTCAGAGAGTAAGTGACATTGGAAAGAGAAGTTGTTGGTCACTATAGTGGAAGCATCTACACACAGCCCCAACACAGTGACCTGACATCTCATAGTGCAGTTACCTACACACTCCTGATAATGCATATGTATATTCACCCATAAATTGTCACCAATATATCAATTCTACCTAAAAATTGTATCAGCAGAGGATGAGAATACCTATTGATATTGTTGATACTATGTATGTATGTTTTAGAAACTGTGAACTCAAAACTAAACATTGGTGTAAGGTACACAATCAAGTTTAGTCTAGCCACTGATAGTGTTCAAGGGGATATCAACCAAAGACTATCTTAATGGAGAACCCAATCAAAAAATTCTACTCTGGTGTTCGAATAACACTTTTACTTTGCAGTAACAATGTTCAAAGCACTTGTAGCCTTGCTACTAGTCTGGTCAAGATAATACTTGAAACTAGGGCATCTCATGAGTACCACCATACCCGCAGATATACCTGTACTCTTGAAAAAATAGAGAGTACAGATATGAGATTTGGTCAAACATTTACATGTAAATACTCACAAGTACAGGTATACCTGTGAAAAATCAGCAAATACCTGCAGATATCTGTGATACCTGTGAAAAATGGAGAGTACAGATATGGCTTTTGGTGACCAAAATACCTACAGATACAATACTCGTGAGTATAGGTATGTACTTGTGAGATGCCCTACTTGAAACTATGTGGAAGAGCATACAGGGTTCCAATGCTTTGTTTTTATATGCAATATATGGGGGAAAGCAGACTTAGATGACTAGGCTCAGGGTCACAACAATTGAATAGCTGTTCAACTGAAGGACTAAAAAGGATAGCCAAGAAACAAGGAGCGAAAGGACAAGACCAACAACAGCAAGTTAAAACTAACTTGAGAGTTGATAAAGTCAACACTAACACAAACTAGTTAGCCAGGCAAAGGCCCTACAAGCAACAGTGCCCAGATAAGATAGAGTGTGGTAGCTTTGTGCTGACACAAGCTAGTAATCAAGCTAAGGCCCTACAAGCAACAGAACTTGATTAGATAGAAAGTGTACTACACTCCAACACTAGTTATTGATTAGACTTTGGCCCTACAAGCAACAAAGGATAATCGAATAGTAGTGGTGGTTGTTACCAACACAAGCTATTAATTTAACTTTGGCCCTACAAGCAACAAAGCTTCAATTAATTAGAAGTGATGATACCCAACACAAGCCAGCAATTGATATTTGGCCCTACAAGCAACAAAGTGTCAATTAAGATGGAAAGTGGTGGTTTGCTTACACAAACTAGTAGTCTTTAACTCTGGTCCTACAAACTACAGATCTCCAACTAAAGCAGCGAAAAGCTGAAGAGATTGTGCTTCACTCCTACAAAGTGAGAGGTGGACTGAAAGAGGCTCCTACAGAGTTTTTCAGCTAGGTCAAGTTCTTCAGGCTTGAACTGATCTGATAGAAGACTCAGGCTTCAGGCAGAAGTGGGGTGTGAAATGATGTGTATGATTGCTTTTTGCAAGGCTACCTAGGGCTATACTTATAGCTTTACATCTGAGTCATTCTAGATGCTTTTGGAAGGTCTAATTATAGAATGGAAGCTGCTAGAAGGTTCTGGCAGCTGACATGTATGGTTAGAGTCTTCCAGAAGCTTCTAGTCATTTCTACACTATTAATATGAAGCTAACTATTGGCTAGAGACAGCTATGAAGTCATAAATTCACTGACTCATGAATATCTATGATGCTGAAATGATATCATAGCATTCAAGCTCAGAAATGGGGTTGTAATGATGTCACAATGTCTCTAGCTAATTAATATTGGATGATAAATGGGAAGTCACCTGCTGTGGAGCTAATTAATGATTTTGCTGACCAATGAGTTGGCTTACCTCAGCTTCTGAGTTACAATAATGGTAGTTATTGGTCAGCAGCTGAGTTGAAGCTGAGTTACTGATTTGGCAAGTTTTAGTTCAGCACCCCAAGTTGTGGACTCTTGTGGATCATTAATAGTGAACTCAGCAGCAGTGACAAGAAATAGAAAAATAAAGAGAACCACTGATTAGAAACACTTGGAACCCTGACCAGGAGACTATAATTACATTATAGGAATCCCTAACAATGTACAAGCTGCAAAGGATGTTGTGGGCAGCTGGTTTGCAGCTGCCCATGACATCTGCTCTGGTAGCCATTTTGTCCTCAGGCAGGAGTGACATCAGAGGGATATTGCACCAGCTGGCCAGGGCTCTGGAAATTAGCTGGCTGGCCAGGCTGGTTTTCAAGATGGATGGCCATGTAGGGATTATCAGGGATCCTCAAAACACCTGCCTATATGTAGAACCGAACCAAAGTTCGGTGGTTCTCGGTTCCTGAACCAAACCCAGGCCTGGCGGCATCACTACTCAAACAACAAAGGAAATGTTAGCCACGCTGGGATACCAGTAATCAGTCAATTGTGTTAAGAGGTGTGCCGGATTCGACATAGGGGTCAGATTTGGTCGGAACTCTCCTTGACTGAGATCGGTAGTCACAATATTTGGAAATGTGTGGAATATTGGATGACTTGGAAGTCAGAGATCCAAAGACTGATCTATACGGGCATTGGCTTCAACTTATGGGTTGCGCCCTCTTGGATTTCTAGTGCCCTGGTATTTTGGACTGAAGACCGGAAGTATTATCGGGGTTCCGATTGGTCGGGTCTATTTGGAGGGTCAGTGCCAATGATACATTGAGACTTATCAGAGATGAGTGGGGGCTTCGGATATTCAGGAATGGAATAGTCAATGCGGATGGAATAGGGGTAACGATAAATCAATATCAAGTAAGGGTTAGCTTTACTGGAAAGCGAGTGTAATCAAGGAGGGTCTTGGAATGTCGGATGAGGTAGGGTTGGAAATAATCAGAATAATCAGAATAATCAGAATAATCAGAATAATCAGAATAATCAGAATAATCAGGATAATCAGAAGAATCGGAAGAATCGGAATACCAAACAAGGTTTGAAGGCCTTATTGCAGGTAGAAGTTTGGAACGATGAAGTGTAATAAAGGTTCAATGATATAGGATGAGCGGGATGTTGCGAGTTATATTGGAATAACAAGTTGAGGTAACGAGATATGAAGGATGTGGAGGGTATAAGGTATACGATATAAGAGAGATGTAAGAGAGAGAGATAGTGATACGATATACAAGCTGAAGAAGCTTGATCAAGAGAAAGCGTATTTAAGACATGTGGGATTCCGAAATCGGAAACAGAAGATAAGGGTGCGTGATACGGAGTTCCAAAGTCAGAGCGAATATGGAAATCAAGATAAGATGTACAGGGATAATATCGAAATAGAATCGTGACTAAGAGTAATAAATGGGGACATGTCAGAAATAAGCGGAAAAGGGCTTATCGGAATACATGAAACGTTGGAATAACATGAGTCAGATCTGGGATCTAACAGTACTGTGAAAGGCAGTAAATTCTTGCAGTAAAGTACTTGTTTTCAACTGGGCTAAAAGGCCACTATGCCAAGTTATCTGGCACAGTCTGCGAGCACTATTTAAGCAGCAACATATTACAGAGTCACCAACCCACAAAACGGTCTGTAACAAATTGGTACAACTTGCGTACGCAGATGTGCTGTGCCTTGCTTATGGCACTGCAAATTTCACCTCCTCAACTGTTTTGGAAATTGTGAACTCAGAACTAAACATTGGTGTAAGGTACACAATCAAGTTTAGTCTAGCCACTGATAGTGTTCAAGGGGATATCAACCAAAGACTATTTTAACGGAGAACTCAATTAAGAGATTCTACTCCGGTGTTCAAATAACACTATTACTTTGCAGTAACAATGCAATTCAAAGCACTTGTAGCAAGGCTACTAGTCTGGTCAAAATAATACTTGAAACTATGAGGGAGAGTGTACAGGGTTCCAATGCTTTGTTTTTATATGCAATATGGGGAAAGCAGACTTGGACGACTAGGCTCAAGGTCGCAACAATTGAATGGCTGTTCAATTGAAGGACTAAAAGGATAGCCAAGAAACAAGGAGCGAAAGGACAAGACCAACAACAGCAAGTTAAAGCTAACTTGAGAGTTGATAAAGTCAACACTAACACAAACTAGTTAGCCAGGCAAAGGCCCTACAAGCAACAGTGCCCAGATAAGATAGAGTGTGGTAGCTTTGTGCTGACACAAGGTAGTAATCAAGCTAAGGCCCTACAAGCAACAGAACTTGATTAGATAGAAAGTGTACTACACCCCAACACTAGTTATTGATTAGACTTTGGCCCTACAAGCAACAAAGGCTAATCAAATAGTAGTGGTGGTTGTTGCCAACACAGGCTATTAATTTAACTTTGGCCCTACAAGCAACAAAGTGTCAACTAGATGGAAAGTGGTGGTTTGCTTACACAAACTAGTAGTCTTTAACTCTGGTCCTAACTACAGAGCTCCAACTAAAGCAGTGAAAAAGCTGAAGAGATTGTGCCTCACCCCTGCAAGGTGATAGGCAGACTGAAAGAGGCTCCTGCAGAGTTTTTCAGCTAGGTCAAGTTCTTCAGGCTTGCACTGATCTGATAGAAGACTCAGGCTTCAGGCAGAAGTGGGGTGTGAAATATGTGTGTGATTGCTTTTTGCAAGGCTACCTAGAGCTATACTTATAGCTTTGCATCTGAGACAATCTAAGGTCTAACAATAGAATGGAAGCTGCTGGAAGGTTCTGGCAGCTGCCTTGTATGGTTAGAGCCTTCCAGAAGCTTCTACACTAAAAATATGAAGCTAACTATTGGCTAGAGACGACTATGAGGTCACCAAATTACTGACTCATGAATAACTATGATGCTGAAATGATATCATAGCATTCAGGCTCAGATTTAGGGTTGTAGTGACGTCATAATGTCTCTAGCTAATTAATATTGGATGATAAATAAGAAGTCACCTGCTGTGGAGCTAAATAATGATCCTGCTGACCAATGAGTTGGCTTACCTCAGCTGCTGAGTTACAATAATGGTAATTATTGGTCAGTAGCTGAGTTGAAGCTGAGTTACTGATTTGGCAAGTATTAGGTCAGCGACCCAAGTTGTGGACTCTTGTGGATCATTAATAGTGAACCCAGCAGCAGTGACAGAAAATAGAAAAATAAGGAGAACCACTGAAGAGAAACACTTGGAACCCTATAAACGAGATCTTCAGACTATAAGTACATTATAGGGATCCCTAACATCAACCACCTCAAGCCACCATACTCAGACCCCAAACACCAATGAATTCCCTCCACAATACCCATCATCGTCACTGTCTGCTGACAATTGCACCAGCAGGTTCGGATTCAGCTCTGACCTTTGACGAAAATCCGGCCTCTGGTTGTGCCAAGGATAGATTAACATTGGTGAGTTTTTACATGGCTATTTGGCTCAACTCGGTTGCTACCATACTTAAAAGTATAATCTGATATGTTTTCTGTAAGCTGCTGCACTGAATAACTTTCCGCATCGTTGACACTGTTCAAATAGGTCAATGCAATCAAATTTTGTGACCCCGGCACTTGGGTCATTGGCACGTTGCACGACATGCTGGTAAACCACTGAAGTTGATACAGGGCTTGGGGATGCGGAAAATTGTAAATCGAAAGGATGGGATCATGGGCCCACAACTGCATTAGGTGACTTCACGTGAGCAATGGTAGAGGCTGGGAATGAGGAGGAGTCGTTCGTGGGCTTAGCTGTGTACATCGTAGTCATTTTGTAAGCATCAACGGATGAAGTAGAGGGCATTGACTGAAGCAAGAGTGTTTTCGTGTCTAGGGTGGAATGCTTGACTGGTGAGAGGGAAGCAACTAGATATCATACTCACGGTCAGTAGTTGTACCTAAAATCACTGAAAATACAAACAGTGTTTGGGCTTGCTGAAAGCCAACATTCTTGCATATGATGGCCTGCAACGTTTGATGCTTGTGGATAAGGTCTCATGAGAAGACGTGAAGAGTGGTAAGACATGGTATACTATAAATGACCTGCATATTGAGGCTACAAATCTCAAGGTCAAAATACTCACTGTATTTTTGACCAGCCCACTTCGGATCTGAAAAATCTCTGGTAAGTGCTGTTTTGTTTTGTTTTATATCCCAATTGACTAGCAGCAGTTAGTTTTACATGTGCACGTGGTGGAGCAATAAGCCTACTTTCAAGTCTGCATTTGTGACACGAAGATGTCATGAAATACATCCTGGACATATGAATTTCAAGGATGCAGGATCTATCTTGCTCCTTACTGCCAGACACAAGAAGGCAAAAACAATCACTGGCGACATGACACAAAATGTACCTAGAGAAAAGTGTGGGAAAATTGTGCAAAAAGATTGAATTTCGACACTATTTGTATGGTGGGAAAATTGAAAACATAGTGTTTTTTTGGTCAACATTTGTTTGGGGTGCAGATGTTGAACAAAGTTAGGATTTGATTAGGGTGGAAATTAGGAATTTGCCTCAGATTTGTGCCCCACACAATTCAGGACATTTTTGTGAATTTTACCACAGTTTTCACACCCAAGCATTTTGTAAACAAAGTTCTAATTTTCCCAGGGAGCAAATCTAGAACAAAAGGGAAATTGCTTACAATTTTCTTGGTGGCAATTTCCTCTTTGTTCTCAATTTTCTCCCTGGGAAAATTAGAACTTTGCTTACAAAATGCTTGGGTGTGAAAATCGTGATAAAATTCACAAAATGTCCTGAATTGTGTGGGGCACAAATCTGAGGCAAATTCCTAATTCCCACCCCAATCAAATCCTAACTTTGTTCAACATCTGCACCCCAAACAAATGTTAACCGAAAAAACACTATGTTTCCAATTTTCCCACCATACAAATAGTGTCAAAATTTGATCTTTTTGCACAATTTTCCCATGCTTTTCTCTAGGTACATTTTGTGTCATGTCTCCAGTGAATAAAGCACAATTTTGTGTGTGTCAAGGTATTTTTTAAGACTGGATGTAACAATCTTGACACCTGTGAGATGTGCGACTGGGCTGAAAAACACAAAATTCAGTGGCCATGATAAGATCGCAAGAACATTAAGCTTACTATGTCATTTCTGCAGCTTCATAGCCTGGAACGACAACTGTGATATTTTGTGACAGCATTGCCAGCTCACGCACAGGTCTGATAACAGCTTCTTCTTCTGCTGTTAAGGATGCGGGAAGTGAGCAGGCCATTTGTGCAATGAAAAAAAGTAGACAGAATGAACCCTTTATATATTCAAGTAACATATAACATGTGTCATGACTGAGAACAAAATATAGGAATGACGAAGGTACTATACAGCAACTGTGGGAGCACCAGACCACCATGACAACCTGGGTTGTATAACAATCCTCCAAGAGTTTTTATACCTCATGTTTTGTGGAGAATTGAGATTGTGAAGCTTTAGAGAAATACGCAAAAATGACCAAAATTGATCTTGTTCCTGTGATTGGCTCATCGCAATGTGAATAATTAGCCCTGCAGAAAGACTGTTGATGTCGTGCATACATTTCGGACATAGCTACATTCCAGAATATTATAATGTGATTTATGCTCCACTGTGTACAGCGTCATTGTGATCTGCCTGAAATTATATCAACAAGTGACTGGCAAGATGACTCAATATGTATATATAATCTGAGGACTTGTAGCAACTTACAGCTCGTGGATGGTGCTCCTTCCAGAGCAGGTTAAGGCTATACAGGATGCTAAGCAATTGCTTGTGGCATCTGGACTTGAGCTTCCTACAAAAAAATCTCCAGAGGAGTTTCTGGCCTCACTTCATACTTCACCCATTCCAGTAGCCGATGCTACTCCAAATTTTGACACGGATCTTTGTTATCTACCTGCGAGGGCTGGTGTTCATGGTATTCAACAAGAGTTCAAGCTGACACGACAATCGGTTGTTCATGCAGTCATTGACCATCCACTGGGTGTAATTGTCGAGTATTCAGAGAGTGGGGGACTCGGGAATGCTATAGCTCACAGGTTCAATATCAATCCGCTTGAATATGTCCACCCCAAGGATAACTTATAGTATTCGCTTGGGGATACAAAAGGTGGGCACAAAAATGTGAACTGCTATCTGCTCGAGAGTGCAGCATCCCTGGGAGAGCCCATCAAATGCTCTCAGACAAAAGTTAGCTGTAAGTGTGGTTTATTACCTTGCGTGTTCCTGGCTCACCAATGTGTTGTAGGCCGTTGTGTCAAACACTGTGAATTTTCAATTGCTACTTCCCAGGACTCGTTGCAAGCTGGTGGTGGTCTGTCTAGTTTGCATTTAGGTCACAATTCACACTCCTCACTGCTGCAGGATGTGCGGCGTGAGGTGTTTGAGAAAACACTGGCCTTATATGTGACAATAATATCTCAAGGATGCTCAGTGGAAACTGAGGCAAAAATATCAGCAGCCAACAATGAGGACACAGATGATGACTGGAACGAAGAATTTGACTTACCGTTTGACATATGTGCCAAGATTTTGCCAAAATGCAAGGGGAAGATCGTCTTGAAGACGAAAAACCTAGGGCAATCAGAATTACGGTACGTAGCCATGATATAGTTGAATAATCAGACCTGGCTGATGTTTGACCATGCAGATGTGAGCACTGATGCAAAGGCCATCGAACACACCTTCGAATTAAAGATCTGAACGAATATGATATTGAATACCTCAAAGCCCTCATTGAAGATAACTATGGCTTGATACGGAATGTAGAATTAGAAGCTAAACATTTAGGATATGGTCCCTTATGTAGGTGTGAGTTTGTAGCTGCACGACGAGAGCAGAAACAGCTGTGTCATAAGTCAACCTGCTCAGTTTCAAGGAGATTAGCTTACCAACGGCATTACACCAGCACATTGGCACTTTGCAACACGGGATCCTGCAACCAGTTGTCAGTTGTAAGACTCGCTACAAAATTTACGTCCCGAACGATTTATGGGCATGCGTCAAAATCCTCCTGGTCTCCAGGGGTGCACATTCTCACCCCGATCCCAGTCCAGCAAGAACGCCACTCACAATAATTGAAATTTTCAATTCCTTCCTTCGAGGGCTAGACCAGCATCTTGCCAATACAACCCCCCGACGCCTAGCTCTGGATTTGGCGTTTGTGAGTGCATTGGGCACGCACATTGCCTGGGCTGGGATCCAAGATCCTCCATTATCCGCACTTCATCCATCCTTTGGCAACATGAACCACACTTTGCACTTGATAAATATCCTTCGGAAGGAGTATTTTCCAAGCGGCACTGGGTTAAAAGGTGAGTACTTTTCCCAGTTGATGCTGTTAAGTACTCACTGCAAGGCCACAGGGGCCATGGAATTGTACAAACAGCACAAATTGTTGCCGCGAGCTGAGTGTTATGTATGCGTGGTGGAAACATTTACACTACCAGGGTATGATCCCTTTCAAATAATCATATGCATGCTCCCCTGCATGAGTGAGCTCCTAATGGCAACAAAACGCCCGACCATTGATACTTCATTCAAACGCCCGGATGGGTTTGAGGAATTCGAGATTGAAGCGTGGTTCTCAGATGTCATGAAATGTAAGTGAATATATTTAACTTGAGCGGGGTGAAGGTCTTTCGATTTTGAGCACTCGTTTGTGCACACATGTTTGTGACCTCACAATCGGCACCCGCGCATCTTCACATGTTCAAGTTAGTCTTCAAGATTGCGGAAACTGATACAGGAAAACCCGTGTGGTTTCAGCACATACATGGTACTGGATATGAAGTGGTGGTTGCCGATGCGCACAAGGGTCAGGCTCTAGGTAGGTTCATTTTATCAGATGAACTTTGTTCAATCTGAAATTTACTACTCACCAGGTGTTGGGCAGCTCTGTGTCAGTCTCTCACAGAACTTGGTCCAAAGGTGTACATATCCCTGTGAATGTGAGCTGAGCGCTCTCTCCCCTTACGAGCACCTTCGTCATTTCTATTGGCTATGCACCAACCACTTCAAACGCGGTGTTCATAAACTCGGAAAGTCGTTTCCGATCCCCAGGCGCTAATACGTGGAGGAGGTGCCGGTAAGGACTACTTCTGTGAAGTCCATCAGGTCATGACTGAATCCATGACCTGTCAGCCTGGATGAATGACAAGGAGGTAGGGTCGCGATTTGTCATTCCAGCTGTATATCAACCAGCCAGTCAAATTCCGTTGGCAATATGGCAAGCCGCACCCTCAACTTTGAACGGAAATGAGCAAGCGCACCGAAACGTTAACAGGGATGGAATTCGGCTGACATTACTTGCTGCCATCATGCGAGGGCTACAATACAATGTATGCACAGCAGCCAGTGTACAACTCATGCGCGAAGTCGGCATTCACCCGTGACCAAAAACCAACCTACTTTTGGCGAGCCGGACATGCAGTTCTTCGCAGTGGTGAGTTCACTAATTTGAGGTTTAAATCTCCTCCCTGTTAACGCGGTCGCAAGTCATTGTCCAAAAACGCCAAGTGGCCTCTATAGACGATGAGCTAGAACAGGTTCACCGACAGCTTGGTCAAATAGACAAGGTCATTGCAGCCACACTCGTCTCCCCGCAGAAAGCACAATCATCGAGAGGGTCTACCTCAAGAGGAACGAAGGCTGCAGCATTTTCAGCACTGCGTAAATTGCATGTGCGTTGTCAAAGCCTGGAACTCGAGGCCCAAGAGCTCCAGGATCGAAGCTTGGGGAGGATACGCAAGTTTAGCAGATATCTCAAACAAGATATCACCACTGTGGCTTACTCTGACGAACCTATGAAAGTATCTGAAAGGCTCCCATACGCACAAATCCACACAGTTTCAACGTATCAGGTATTGCATTGCATATATACGACGTACTGCTAATACTCCCCTTTCACTCGTCTGGATGCTCCCATTGACAACCCTAAAACCAGTTTCTGCGTTACCGCTCACACCTGGAAATAATGTCGCCCTTGCGCCACATAATGACCCCTACCCTGTGCACTACTCCTACGTTCCCGCGCAGACTCCTACACTCCTGCACACCAACCCCGCTGTTTCTGGCATCTTTGAGGGATCAGACCCGTTCAGGGAATGACGTGCTGCGTGAGGGCTCTGTTAAGGCCTATAGTACCTATAGTTTGTCAACAGTACTACTATAAACAGCCCGTGCTTGCCTTTGAAATTTGGCGTGTTCGGGGTCTGGGTCTGGTGGCTTGAGGTGGTTGAGGAGCTAAAAATTCCAGCGTGCATGCGTCAGCAAGGCACCTTGCGTCAAGCAGCCGACTGTCCACCCCTGGGATACCGTTGAGTGTTCAGAATGTGGACAGAAGACGTGGAACGTTAGGAACACTGACAAAAGGCATGACGCTTGAAGTGTATGACACTGCTGTCATTGTGCCATTGCGCATTGCGATACGATAGCCATACAACCGCAATTGTGTGATTGCGTCTTGCTGACTTAATGTTATGACGCCAACAGTTGTAGGTTTATTAGGAAGCAGGTGTCAGTCGATTGTTACGATTAGGCTAATGGAATAAGCTTTTGATCTCATCAACCCAGAAACTGTAAGCCAGCTGTCTAAGTCCCCCGGTTACTCCATGTTAATTATTAAGGTTCATTATGATATTTTTGTGCGCTAATATCTATGGAGACAATGACTGGATACGACTACTAACTGCAGTTCAACTACGACAAGAGTGCTTGGCAAATCCTTCTACTGGGTAAGCTGCAAAGCACTTGTCGCAAAACTCAAGTGTAGTCTCTTCTTCTTCCTCAATCTTAATTGCTGATTTAGAACCTGAGGCCCTACCAGATGTGTTGGGGCCATGCACCAATCCATCCACTGCAGATGAGGTCAAAGAGGTCAGTGAGAGGAAGTGAACTGGGCTGCGAGTGCAAGGACGACGCGATGTGCTTTCGGGCTCTTTGTGTTTGATTGCTCGTAGCAGTTTAGATGCAGAGGGCGGGCTGGATGAGGCCAACCTGGCTGCTGCTCTGGTACATATTTTTTCTGTTCGGATGGTCAGAGATGGAACAATCTACTAACGGTCTGAACTTACTAGGGGTCCTTGGGCCTAGGCCTAACCAGCTCACAGGCTTGCATCCCTGTCCCTGTCCCCGTCCCCATCCCTGTCCCCGACCTGCAGACACAAGTCGAATGTGCTGGGGAGGAGGACCTCCAGCTGACAATCCAGCCATAGGGGAAGAGGCTGGCATTGTTGCTGTCAGAGTATTAAGATTTAGTAGGAAAATATACAAAAACTTGACTCACGACCGTGTTTATCGAAAGCTGGAAAATCAGCTGTCATAGATGTGGTTTGAAACTTCTCATCGAGTGAAACTAATGTAATAAAATGAGACCAGGAATGCTAACAGCTGAGGCCAACTTACAGTTTAATCCACACTCATCGCAAGAAGCATATGAACCATGAGCCGTCTTTCGCAGTTCTACAAACATCGGTGTGTCAGGTGACAGCAAGCCACACCAACATTCAAACGCTTGACGACGGTGTTCATTGTACTTGCTTATCCCAGCCGGGTTGATGAAAAATCCCCCAGACATAGGGCTGGATGTCTTTGGTGAGACAAAATACGACCAACAGGAGAAAATCAATGTACTATGGATATTCAACCACAGCACCTTGAGCACAATCATAAAATACAAAGTTTGGAGATTGGGCTTGCAACGCGAGGCAAGGTGAAAAAAGTTTGTTCTTGTAAGACTGCGGATAAGGAGGGGCTTCGTCCTGCAGTTGTTCTTGAATTCGTTGGGAGAACCGGCGCATGGTGAGAAAACGATTGTTTTTGGTATAGGGAGCCATTGTGGTGGTGGTGAAGGAGTGGGTGAAGAAAGTGATCTGTCGAGATGACTGAGACATTTCAGCTTTTATTTGGCAATGGTCTGACAAGAGTCATGTCGTCACACACCATTTAGCTAGGCCTGCATTGTCTGACAATCTTGATGACCAGTTGGCTAGCACTTCAAATGTGTCAGCTTGTGCAAAATACAATTGGTCACAGCCAAGGATTAAAGAAATGCAGTGAAATTTGTGCTCACCGGTAGTCTATAGATTCATAAAAGACCTAGACCATGGTATGTGCGAGTGGTACGATGAAAAGCAAATTGCTGAGTCACGATTTTTCTTTTACCCGTATATGCTGTTATGTTAAGGCATTGTTTTTGGAGTCAATCTTCACTCATAGTTTCATGTATGCACCCTCAAACAGGGTAATCTAGATATAACAATGGCTCGGTAATACCAGTGGTTTCTTGGTATCTAAATTTTTCAGCCATCCCATCATCGGAATTCCTTCAGACGAAAGGCTGGACTCACTTTGCCATTCCAAACAAGGTTCACGGAAGTGGTTCACCACCACTGTAGTCGGTTTTCTAGCATAGGTATACCCTTCAAAATTTTTGAGCATGAAGACCGTTGTATGTGAGTCCTCAATCTATAAACAAATTCTCAGCTCACATCAGATCTGCAATACAGAAATGTTCAGCGGCACTCGAACAAACATAATAGCCACACAATGTTAAAATTTTGGAGCCATCAACGGACATCCTTGAGAGGAAAGTCTCGACTCACTATTCTATTCAAAACAAATTTGAACGGGGTTTCTCGCCACCACTATCACAGTAGTCAACCATCTAGCATAGGTATAAAATAAAAAAAATTAAGCTTGAAGGCCATTGTATGTGAGTTCTGAATGTCTGTAAACGAAGTCTTGACTCACAAATCTTTATTCCAAAAATGTTCGACAGCCCTGGTTCTGTGGGTCCGTTTCAGTTAAAAGCGGTAGCTATATTCCTTCCTCTAGTATAGGTACATATCTGCTAATGTTTGAGCCTGAGTTCCGTTGTATGCGAGATCTGGAAACGTACATATGAAGTCTCGACTCAGGGAAATCTAACCCCAAAACATTGAATAGCACTCTGGCCATTTCGCCTCTTGCCACTGCTCTTTTCAATATGGGGCTGTGGATATAGGTCTTCACTCCTGTGGGACTGAGTACTGTTGGTTTTTCATCGGTGTTTTTTGGTTTAATTCATAACGGCTTCACTGTGCTCACAGAAAAATTATCTGAGACAGTCGTATTGCGTGGATTAAGGTGCACGTTCATATACATCTTCAAAATTGTAGCCCTGAAATTGAGACCATTGTCAGCATATTTTTGTAATGGGTAAATTATTTGAGAGTTGGCAGCAGTGACTCACATTACTGCCTGAAAATGCCCCTCAACTTTGAGCAGTTGGGGGTGTTGCTGGAGGCCAGACAGATACTCAACGAAGCAGGCATCCTAGAAAGCAATGAGTCCATCAATGATGAACCTGATATTCTTCGCCTCTGGAATATTTTGGACTCACACTTACCTGCCGGCTCACATCCCCTCATTTAACTTTCACAGTACTCCCCTGCCTTGGCTGTTACATTCACCGAAGAAGAAATTGCATGCAGCGGGAACCGAGTCAACTGGAAGACTACAGTTCACACGATCATCGAGCATCCTGCTGGGTCTGTCATCGAATTCCCACAAACAGGTACACAGAACAGAGAAGCCATTGCCCACTGTTTTCGTATAGATTTAAACAGCCCTTTCGTCAACCCAATGGAGAATATTCAGTATTCGCTTGGTGACAGTCATGGTGGACATGCAAATGTAATGTGCCGTCTCTTGCGTGATACTGAATCTCAAGAGCCAGTCTTGTGTGATCAATTGAAAACAAGCTGTGAGCCCATACTTACCTGTGTGCTGTGTGCTAATAAATGAGTCATTCCAGGCCACTGCATAAAATATTGTTCATTCAATCACGACAGTCAAGCCAGGTTCAGAGAACATTCAAATATACCTCAATCCTCAATATTGCCATCTTCGGGAAGATCTCACACGGTGGGTGAAGTGTTCTTGAAAACGTTGGCATTTTACTGTGCTCTTCGACAGCATGGCTGCCCATTTCCTGCAGAGGTAGAACATGGCAACCATAACAATATGCCGGCTCACCTGGGAACATTCGAGGATGAAGAAGTGTTCTCTCAATATTTCGAAGAGGAGCCTGAGGGTAGTGGAGATTTCTATGAGGGTTTGCGAGACCTACGATCATTGGAACGCATGCAGCATCAGTGTCAAGGCGCCCTCAGATTTAGTCGGAATTTTTATCAACAACCTTTTATTCAGTGAGGAATAATTTTTTGTGTCAGAAATGCCATTTTAATCTTTTAAACGGAAACTCACCTCAGATGTGAAAACCGTCGGATAGGTCACCGTGCACACTTGATATTGCGCAACCTCAATGAATTCAACATCCCATACCTACAGGGTTTGTTCAACAACGATTTGTCCATTATTTGATCCTACAAACAGGCTGCTTGCCTCAAAGGATATGGGCCATTAGCACCATGTAGAACTGTGGCAGCCCCACGAGAACAGAAGGTGCTGTGCCATGAGATTCAAATTCCAATCGAAAGAATCTGTATTAATATCAGTTTAGCAACATGGCATCGAAACTCCAATGGGGTGCTTACCCAAGGAATAATGGACCGTACCAGGTCATGCCCTGCCGTTTTCGAGTTTACTACCCATACGATATCAACCGCTGCCCAAATATCTTACTTGTATGTTGAAATGCACATTCTCATGCGAATCCTACCCCCTCCAAAACTCCCCAAGCCATCATTGACGTGTTTAATTCACTTCTCGAGGATTTAGACTGGAAATTGGCTGATGCCACTCCACGTCGAATCATTTTAGACTCGGTGTTCGTCAACAGCCTGTGAAAAGTTCTGGGGTGGCAGCATCTTTGTGACCCCACTCTTGGTCATTTGCACCCATCCCTTAGTAACGCTGACCACACCGCACAATTGATAAACAAACTGAGACATGTTCGTTATCCTCTGGGCACTGGACTTGAAGGTATGACAATGGCTCACCATTGTACCACAATTACAGCCTAACAGAGACATAGGGGCTTATCATATACTTGCGGAACACGCACAACTACCACCAGATAATCGATATGTGCACTGTGTTGAAGAACATAGTGTTCCGGGAGAAGGCAAGATTTATCTGGTTATTTGTATGTTTAAGGCCATGAGTAAACTCTTACTTGAAACCAAACAGCCCTCAACCGACACATCTTTTAAACAGCTCTATAAGTGGCAAGAATTTGAAATTGAGGCTTGGTTTCCAGAGTATTTCCGCTGTGAGTGGTCAATATTATTTCAGACAAAGTTAATTGTCAGCTAACCAGTTAGTAATAGCTATTGTTGTGGCACGCACATTTACTATGTCTCAGAGTGCGGAAGCTCACCGTATTCTTTTCAATCGCATTTTTGCAATTGTACATGAAGATACTGGTAGGCCGGTACAGTTTCATCATATCCATGGTATTGGATTTGACACCTTCATGGCGGATGGACACCTTGGTCAAGCCTTGGGTGAGTGCAAATGGAGATTAGAAATTTACATGTACTCAATTTATCCCTAGGTTTGGGCCTATGCTGTGAAGAGATGTGCCAGGGGATGAGTGGATACTGTGCTATAGAGTGGACAAAAGCATTACACGTACTGACACCATACGAGCATCTTGCTTGCATGTATCGCTACTGTTTTGCGCATTTCGTCAGGAACGTGCTTGCACTGAAGGGGGTTGTAACTTTCGAAGTGCAGGCTGCCATGATGAGCCTTTCATCAGCTGAGCCCTTGCCTGACTTCAAAGGAACCCTGCAACTAATTAGACAAGGGGGCAAAAAAGCTGCCAGTGAGTTATAATACTCACTCCTTTTTCTCACTGTGTCTTTACGCATGACCTAAGATTGGCTGAAGAATAAAGAGTCAGCATATGGTTTTGCCATCGGAGCACTCTACCAACCTGCCAGCAAAACTCCGATTGAGGTTTGGAAGGCTTTGCCTTCAACTTCAAACAGTAATGAGCAAGCCCACCGCAGCATAAACCGGGATGGTGTAAAATTGACCATGCTTGCTGGTATCATGCATGGGATACAGTACGACTCTTGTGCAATATCTGGTCTAGAACTGCTACGCATGTACGGGATCTCTACTAGAGACCAGCTGCAAACTCATTTCCAACGAGCGTCGTGAGCCATTATCCGGAGCAGTAAATCTCTGTCTACTTAATTTCTATTCTGTTTCTGATTCCAATTGTCAGCTGCGGTCCAGAAGCGCACGGTTGAAGCACACAATACAGAGCTGTGTGCTGCCTACAAACAACTTGTGGGATTACAGCACAAAGTCGAGACCCAAATGAAATCCCTCAAGCGTGCGAGGGAGAATTGCAGGGGGGTTGAGCAAGCAGCTAAAAAGCTGTGTGTCACTGACACGCAATTGAAAACGGTTCACGCCAGCCTTGGGGAGCTTCAGAGCCAGAGCTCGGGCACCGTGTCTATGCCAGACTTGCATGACAACACCTTTATTTCGCTTTCGCAGGTCTCTAACTCACAGGGTCAAAGCAATGATATTTACCACAACTCAAGCCACTTTACCAGTTCGATGCCCCTTTGATGCTGATTTCTGCTGAACATTGAACGTTCAGCACATACGTTCATGACTTATTCATAATATACTTTAGATTTATTACGGGTTTGTTTGACTGTGACGAAGTAGTGACAACTAAACCCATATTTTACATAAGTAACCCTATGTTCCCCTACCTAAGATAGGTGTCACTTAGTCCCAGCTAACCATAAGCGCCCATTATATCAGCATTGGGTTAGGGTTAATGGGCGCTTAAACGGCCAATATGGTGGAGGTCAAAACCCCGTTTGGTATATCTGTGGTCCTACTACCAGAGGGCTTTTTTTTGCTTCATATTTTTGGCATGAGTGGTCTTAGTGCAAGGCATGGTGTTTCTGAGTCACTTGTACCGCCAGGAGTGAGTGGCCGACTTCATGAATTGATTCATACTGTCATTCATTTTGGAAATAAATGTGAGTAATTGAGCTTCATTTTGAACTTCCAATGAATCTGCAAATGAATCCACAGACACTGAGGGCACTTCCCGTTTTGAGTCTGAAACTATACAGCAGTCACAGTCACTTGTGACTCAGTTGACTACAAGCATTAGATGGCACCTTGACAGCATGGAGACCCAAATGCTTCACACTGGGGACATAGAAAAATAATTTACATGTAAAATGTGAAGAAAATGTTTTCTCCCACCCACAATTTCTTGCAATTTTTGGAAAAGAAAAGATGACAAAAATATTAGCTTTTCAAACATTTCTGAGTTTGAAAAACAGTCATGAAAACCTAACTGTTGGTTGATTTTTTGGAGACAAAAAATAGATAGAAAAGGCAGGATATTTCTGCAACTCAGACCTTCAAAAATGCATGAAAAATGCGAGATTTTTCATGATCATGAAATTCCACTATTTTAATTGGATTTTCATTGACAGAAAGCAGGCTAAAAAGCTTGTTTTAAAACTTAAAAAGTGCA
>MU134319.1:337413-368111 GCA_015039355.1 Ramaria rubella
GGCTGCTGCAGTGGCTGCCGCGGGCGCTTATGGTTAGCTGAGACTAAGTGACGTCTATCTTAGCTTGGTTTGTATCGAGGATTCCGGGGGTGTTCCTAAGCTATGCGCAAAGTCCGTTCGGAGCGCTGTCGATTCGATCGGGATCTAACCGAATCGTAACAATCGACTGTGACCTCATTAGGAAGCACGGTATAGTGCCTCAATATAGCGGACTCTCGCGGTGAGAGGTTTGTTGATCGGATCTAAGGGGTGGCTAGACATGTTTATGAGAAGTATTACATAAGCTGTGTCCGGATATCCAGCCCGAGTGTGGCGTCCAAGACTCCGTCACGGCTACACTGCACCGCTCATACCCCAAGTTGGCAAGTTGACAAAGCAGCAGCAATCCATTTAACTAGCTTACGTCCGAGGGCCCGTCATCCTAGGCCCTTACGGAACAGTTCGCTCAATTAAGAGTTCTTGTAAGCCAGTGGCAATTACATTGTGAGTTGTCGTAGGCTTGATTCTTGCTGTTTGTATGATTTTATCTTGGTTTTCTACATGCCAAATAATATTGCTTTGACCAGCAACGGGAGCCAGGTTCATCCCTGACATGAGGTTTAAAACGGGGTAAGTAAATGTTGAATAAATGCTGGTAAGTGTTCTAATCCGATCATCGTGGCCATCTGCTCTACTAGCCTCTAATAGAGAGCCTTACTAAGAGCCACTGTGTCACGATTATAACGCCCAATAGATATGAAGAGATCCTAGTGAAATTACTTTCACACCGACCAGTTGGCGTATAAAGACCGTGCTGCGTATCGTACTGGTTTCGCTGCAACCCTCACGACTTCCAGGCACGGTTTAGGAGCTTTCCCACTTTGTTATGAAGTGAATCGTGCCGAGGGTAGGTGATCATTACACGGCATATTTACATCACTATCGGCAGCTATCAGCCCCTTATCAGCCCCTATGACCTTACCCCGTCTCGTGACGCCGTATGTCCGGAGGGCCTCTATCTTTCAATAATTTTACCCGTACTTGAATTGCACGATTCAAATAAATGATGATGACTAGCTCTCATAAGACTAGCTCTCATCTTTCCACGCCTATATAAGGGCTGAGGCTTTAGTGTTCAACTAATCAAATTTATCACAGTCATTCCTCACTACTTTATCGTAGTCATAACCACTACCTACCTACCTTATACATAATGCGTGCCTTTTTTGTCTTTGCCGCCATTATCTTCTTCGCCACTGCCCTCTTTGGCCATGTCAGCGCTGCACCAGCCCCTGGTCAGTGGATTGCATTGATTTTGCATCTCGCTTCCATGTTGATATTTACTTCACAGTCATTCAACGCGAGCCCAAGGAACTTTGTGGCGGACCATATGGCTGCAAACGCGAGCCCGATGAGGTAGTCAAACGCGAGCCCAAGGAACTTTGTTACGGACCGTATGGCTGCAAATGGCTGCAAACGCGAGCCCGATGAGGTAGTCAAACGCGAGCCCAAGGAACTTTGTTACGGACCGTATGGCTGCAAACGCGAGCCCGATGAGGTAGTCAAACGCGAGCCCAAGGAACTTTGTTACGGACCGTATGGCTGCAAACGCGAGCCCGATGAGGTAGTCAAACGCGAGCCCAAGGAACTTTGTTACGGACCGTATGGCTGCAAGCGCGAAGCCTGAGCCTACTAGTAAGGAAAATTGCTTCGGCCTCTGCCACAGGGATGAGGAATGGCACAGGGTTCAATCGGTATACTCTACTTGCTCCTATCGTGTTTCATGGTCATCTGATGCTCCCTGAATTAGCTTCACTTACACTGCTTGTATCAATAACAGGACTAACAGGTGCACTGGGTCTCCTGTTCTTTTGTCCACAAACCATGACTAGGGTTTTTATACAATCATTTTATTCATGTCTATTGCGGCGCTAGAGACATGTCATTCTTATCTTTATCTCTCGAGAAATTACCATTCGTTTAAATCATTTATGAACCAAACGTGCGAAGAGACGTCAACACAATATCTTCATCCCTTGTGGCATATCCAAGATATGACTGGCTAAGGGCGTAAAATTGCAGGGTCTTAGTGTTTAGGCTGTGGTTACAATAAACAACAGATAGACTGACTACTTTTGTGAGCATCAACCATCATAGTATTCATACAACTAAGAAAAACCTATTCCTGGAACATGTATAAAACGCACAACCATATGGCCTATGACGGCGGGTTGGTGAAAAAATTCAAGACACTGGTTGCGTTGGAAACATTGGAAAGCCCACATCGTTGGACAAAGTCACCTGCAAGTTTACCTCTTTCCTCGATAAATCCTGCAAAGTTTTCCAGCGGGCAAGTCGAACCGGGTCCAGATACACAGTCAAAAATAGGAACAGAAGCTTCATTAACCTTTACATAAGAAAGGTCAAACGAGCTTCTCATAGCGAAAAAAATGTTCCGTACCTTAACACGCACAAATTGTTTGGTCGGGAATATCTTAGGGGATCCACCCGAAATGTGGTGCACAACGGTTGGCTCAGCAGCGCTCGGAGGCTGCACACAACTGAGCCGCTCCAGTGCAATAGTCCCTCTGAACGGTGTGATAAAACCAGAGCGGAACTTGCGCGCACTGTCAGGGTGCGTTGGGTTTAATGGAGCGTAGGATGATTCGTTAAATAGCCCGAGCACTGCAAGCACCGGGGGTAAATCATTGCTTCACGTAGCAATCAGTTAGTCATAAAAAAAGCTGGTTTGGGACAAGGCGTCACATACTCATGTGTAAAACCCATAAGAAGCGGCGGGGGAACAAAGGTACCATTGGGGGTAGTCTTCCCGGGGCCCAACACGAATAATTCGGTAATGGCCTTGAGGAGGGGAAATGTAGTTGTAGCAGCCAGTGGGTTGCCAGGACCTGAGCCGTAATAATACTGTAAATCCTGAGAATACTCGAACTGTAGCCATTCATCATCTTAAAAACGTCGAATGTTCATAAGATCTCATTTCGGCTCAGCCGGATAATACTGACCAGTGAAGATATTACAAAATTGGCTATTCCCCGAGATTTCTGTTTGATAAGGCTACACGAACTCTTTGAAGCATGTGATCAGGCATTGACGTGTAAACTGTGACATACACACAAATCCATCATGATGCTGGTGTCGCTGTCCGTCAACGTGAGCCCTTCCAGGAATTTATTCAAGCGCTTGGTGATGGCTGGTAGGAAAGCCGCTTTAAAATTCGAGCTCAAGGTGACATTATTCACGTAATTGGGGCATGCCGCAGAAGCTGTCAACGAATTAGCAAATGTGAAGTTGACGCTAAGTCCATCGATGGTGAGCGGCAACCAGCTGCTTCAAAATGGCTCATACCTGTCTGGAAGGCTGACGATTCTAGAAAGGGATGATACATTGTAATGACCAGATGACAGATAGCCCGAAATCCAGAAGAAGGCAGTATCCAGAACTCGCTGTTCAGACGCTGCCCTAGGACCAAAATGAGGTTGGGAATCGACTCCGAGAGAGAGCGTCACTCACCAGACAGTGAAATTCTCCCCTCCCTTTGTCAAGCCATATCTTTTTCTCAGATTGACACCGAGAGCAAACGCCTCCCCAGCCCCGGTGACACTCAAGAAACTGGCTTGATTCGTAGGATCATCCAATGGTGGCTGCCAAGATGGCAGAAACGCTAGAGGACCTTCGGCGGTATAAGTGGAATTTTGAAGTTTTGAGAATAGGGTTGCCCAGCCCGCGAACGAGCCGACTTCCGGGTAGCGACTATGTCACAGTGGGACATGGAAATCGTCAGGTGAATGAAAACATCACTTACGAGCCGTGACGCGTTATATACGCGGCTTGGTCTACGAAACATCCTTGTGGCAGCTCAGGAGAAACACCAAACTGTTCTGGTGCAGGAAACCAAGGCGATTCACCACCAGCATGTTGTAACGGGTCAAACGCGCTTTGCACCACGCTGGTCAGTGAGGCCAATATGAGAAGCAAGCGGGACATTGTAACAAGTGGAAGCCAAGTTGTCCTAATCGACCGACATGTCACGCACCGCGGTAGACATGTATATAGGGTCGCAGGCCTGACACGTTTGTCCTCAGGACTGGTCGCGAGTAAAGAGGAACAAATGCCGTGTGCGCGAGTATAAACGAACTGAGGTCAAATGCTCTTGATATCGATGTTCGAACGTTGCACGGGCACATGAGAGCGGGCCGGGAATGATAAAGGCAGAAAGTCTTTGAATATTATGTAATGAGCAAGCAAACGAGTAGCATGAATCAACAACACTATCGAAGCACTTGCATGGGTACTTGAGAGTGAGCCGCTTCCCACAATGATAAGTAGGCCGTGAGCAATCTGAAGCGCAGTACTTACACACGAAACTAGTGGCCGCGAAGTGTCACGCCGTCACGATCGCGCCTGAATAACATGACAGTACGTATCAGAATATGGGACTTATAGTTATGAAGTCTACTTCAAATCCTAACAAGGCCCAGGTACCAATCACGTCAGAGACAAGCAATCCATGTTTCGTTTTGAAGGGAGCCCCGAACTATGTGTAGAATACGATCTGCACGCTTCTATCAGGTATGTAACGTACTAGTAGAACCATCAAAAATGGTGGAAGTTGAGTTAGAGAGCAGGGATGATGTCCATTAAATAAAAATGAAAAGAACCGAAAATACAAAACCACATGCAAGCTGTGACAATTAAAATATTGAGTTGACAATACCACTTCCGATGGCACTTCCTACACAACGCAAATAAATCAGTAACGTCCGCCATACATGATGAGAATAATAGTACCCGCTCCAAAGCCCACCCCACCTGCGGCAGATTGCGCCATCTGCCGATAATGGTATCTTCAGTCTGAGAGATAACGGGAAAGCTGTATGACGTACAATATTTCCATACTTTCCGAACTTATTCTTCTTGGGCGGTGCCTGTTGTTGCTGCTCCTGCATGGGAGGGCCCGAAGGTGCCATGGGCATAGGACTGTATGAAGCTTTCTCGTTGGGAATGGGCGCAACCATACGTCCAGGAGGAGAATAAGCAGGGGCAGGGGCAAGAGCAGCCGCAGGGGCTATCTTCTCAACATAGTTGGACGGGAAAAGACCCGTTTCACCACGAGGATTCTTTCCCTTCCACCAGTCAGCGTTGGTCTCTTCCAGAATTTCGATAACTTCTCCGGCGGAAAAAGAAAGGTCGTCTGCCTCCTAAAATTGCTGTAAGATACGGACGACCATATCATATTGAATGTTACTGACTTGTCCATTGTACGCCCATAGAGCTCGCGCCCCAGCCATTTGGGAAGCTTGACGTACAGGAGGGGGGGGTATTATTCTCGTATTAGGAGCGACGAAGGATGCCGGAGGGGGAGATGACATTGGTGTAGGCATCACATTCACAGGAGCCTGTTGCGAAGACGGCAGTTTACCCGACATGATTTGTCCATCTGTGGAAGAGATGACACCCTGGTTCACAAGAAATTCGATGTCGGCTTGCATGCGAGAAACAAGGTGGGCAACATATGCGTCTGGGGCAGCGGCCATCATGAGTGATGGTATGTAAATGGAAAGCAGTGCCTATTGCCTCTTAGTCAGCATCCGGACACGCCACTGTGGCGTTCGGACCTTGTTCGTGTTGCACTCCAAAATGGACAATACTGGTCAGGTCGCTCAGCTGCAAGTTCCAAGCGATCCGTTAGTAAAACATAGAAACCAAATACAAGGTGAAGACAAAGATGCAGAGGTACGTTAAGCAGTGCTACAACGCGACCTTTGCTTACCCGGCAATGCATCCAGTTCTTGACTCTCAGGCTCGTCAACAAGCGTGGTAGGGTCAGGCTATCCAATGTGCCAATTGATTATAGTCGAATACCTGGAAAATCTTCTCTCCTCGCTGTCGGTAACCGGAAGGGATTGCTGGCAGCAGCTGTATGCAAGGAGGATGGCCATTGTATGTTTTCTCTACATTAGAAGGACGTTCATGACTTGGTAGTAGATCTCCTACTCTCTACTCTTTCTGACTTACGCCAGGCCATTGAAACCGGGCAGCCCGACCCAGAACCTTATATTCCCTTCATACCTCGACTGCCGTTATTGAAGGTCCCCGGTACACCCATCATCATCAAATTCGCTTGTAATGATGAACGTCTTCTGGTGGGCTATTTGGAAGGTCCTATATCAATCTACAACACCAGCGATTTACTTAACGCACAATGCCTTGACACCATCCACACCTTGCCAGGAGATGCATCTGCCGTACCCCGCGATATTTCACCCAATCCTAAAGAGAATCCAGAATTAGTTGCCATACTGCGTGGAGTGCATGGCCAAGAACCAGGACATCAAGTTGATATTTGGGATGTTGCTCGTTTTAAACATGTTGCAGGATGGCGCAAAGGAGATGACCCGAATATATCACCCGTTTCCAGTACGTCTGTATGTTGAGCCTTGATTATCTTACTTAACCTTTATTGTAAGTCTCCTGGTCCCCAAAAGGCAAACAAATTGCGATTGGATTGCAATCCGGTGACTTGCTTCTATACAACCCGCAGGCTCCTGGATATCCAAACTTACACTTCCCGAAGGCACCCTCCATTCCGCTTAATGCGTCATCACTTCTGGCCATCACCTGGTTGGCGAATCCAACTTTCCACACTGTCTTCTCTTCTCCAGAAGCGTCTTCTTCACTGTTCGATCCCTCTACGTCTTCATCATTGACCAAGACACATGTCATTTCCACGCATGATATTAAATCTCAGTCAAGCGTAGATGTTGAACTTCAGGACCCTTCTCCTCCATTCGGTGCTCAGTTTCCCCCTGGCCCACTGTCTATTGTTCTGCGAAATTGGTCACCCACAAAGTACATTATCATATGTGGAGATGGGCCTTCGCCAGACATAGGCGTGGTTGGCTCACTACCTTCATCCATTGGAGACGAAGATGCATGGGTGAACTTCACGCTCGAGGAGACATCCACGCCGTCACTTCCGCTAGGTGAAGACACTTGTGATATGGCGCTGCTTGGATTGGAACTAGATCTCACATGCTCAAAGCCTGTACGCATGTCAGAGCAACCGGACGATGATATTCCGGATCTACCTCCCTCTCCTATTTTATACGCATACATGAGCGATAGTACCATCGTCGCTTGGCATATCCTCAATACCACCGGCAGTGTGTACCCCGGGATGATTGCAAACGTTGAAACAAAAGCGTCCTCACTTACACCCTCTTCGATCATTGCTCCGGCCATTACTCCAGCGAAAGGATTTGGTGTTTTCGGGAGTCCAGATTCTACTTCAGCATTTAGATCCCCTGGCTTCGGATTTGCTGAGAGTTCAACCCCGGGGGCATTTGTGACACCTATTGCTCCATCAGCTAGTTCATCTGCCTTTCCAAGTGTTGATACGCAGAAGTCGCAAAGTTCACCCACCTTTGGTTCAACAGGTTTTGGTCTAAAACCTGTTGCACCGATATTTGGTGCTCCAGGCTTTGGTTCTAAACCTGCTGCACCCTCGTTTGGTCAAAGTGGATTCGGCACATTTCCAGCAGCCCTACCCAAATCAGCTCCCCTATCGTTTAGCGGGGGATTCGCGGCTTTTGCCAATCAAGGAACATCCACATTTGGAAATACTACAAGTTCATCGCCACCACCACCAGAACCTAAGCCCGCACAGAGTGGATTTGCCACGTTTGAAGGTCAAGGAACTTCTCCATTCGGCACATCCTCGAGCTCCCCAGAATCTAAGCCTACAATGACTTCGATGTTTGGCCAAAGCGCTTTCGGGGAACCTGCCTCGCCTCCAGTACCCCAATCCGCTTTCGGAACGGGGGGCTTAGGGCAGGCTGGTACGAGCCCACTGTCGGCGTTTGGCGTTGGTGGCGCCGGTGCAGCGACATCGTTTGGCCAACCCCAATCGAACCAAGCTACAGCTGCGTTTGGAAACTTTGGCACAACAAACGCAGTGCCAGCGTTCGGTCAAACTGGATTCAGAAGTGCCATAATACCTACAGCGTCTTCGAGTGGTGCATTTGGTGGTCTTGGTGCACTCACCGATTCTCTTAAAATTAGTAGTCCCTCAGACCCTGAAAAGTTTGATTCTCCAAATGGTTCACCTCCTTCTCCAAATGGTTCACTCCCAGACAGTCCGGAACTTCGTCCAAACTCTCAACTGATGAAGCCTACATCATCCTATCTCAAGCCCGCTGAGGGATTTGGAACTTTTATAAAACCCTCTGGTGCATTCGAGGCGCCCACTGAATCATCCAAATCTGCTTCATCAGTAATCAAACCAGCAGTAGGATTTGATTCTCCTCAGCTAAAGCCGGTCGTCTCTGCTTTTGACCAAACGAAGCCAGCTTCCCCAGCTTTTGGAACTACAGGGTTCGGTTTACCGCTTTCAACACCTGGCAGCATACCAGCGTCCACCTTTGGATCGACCTCCACATTAGGCATGAATAAACCTGTCTTCGGCACGAGCACATTCGGTGCCATTCCCAAATCGACGATTGCTGAGCCTTCAAAACCAATCACAGGTGGTTTCGGCGCTTTCAGTTCTGTTGGCGGTGGCTTCGCGTCTTTCGCCAGTGCAGCCAAATCGGCCACTTTTGACGATATCTTGAGTGCCGATAGTCAGGATAAGAAGGGACGTGCTGAGACTCCTCTTGCATTTGGTGAGGCATCATCGACAAAACCCTGGGGTGCCCTTGCATTCGGGGCTCCTTTCGTGTCCAAAACGTCATCAACTCCTATGGCAGAGGAATCAACAAAGGAACCTGCAATACAAAATGTCGACATTGAGAACTCAGCAGACTTGGGTAAAAATAATGATGTGAGCAAAACTCCTAAGGATACCCTCCAGGATCAAGGATCTTCGGGCGGGCTTAATACCAACCGCGCTTCTAGTCCATTATCACTCGGTGGGGCTACTCCGGAGGTTGAACCCTCCACTAAATCCCCAAGCCCTGTTCAGCCCCCAGTAGGAAATAGTGAAGCTGCAGATGCCGACACCCTTGAGGATGCTGAAGACACACCATCTGAAGCCTTCTCATTTACCGATGAAGGACACGACGATGCAGTCTCCCAAAGCGCCGAAGAGTCTTCTCGTTCACCGACGCGTTCACCTTCCTTGGTGGAGTCTGATGAAGCTGTGAATATACCACTTCCTGAAACACCCACACCCCGTCCGTCTCCGACGCCATCTACTCCACCGACGCACGCACCCGCCAAGTTACTTGTGTTTGATCTGTCTTCCCCGTCCCCGACATCATCTCCTATCTCGCCTGCCATTGATGATAGTACCACCCCCCCTGGATCGCCCGAAAAGTCCACTTTACCGATTTTCGCACCTTTAGCTTCAAAACCTGTCGTTCCTCCATCCACGGCCTCTCCCTTTGGCCTTGGCCTTGGTCGACCTTCATCTCGTCCCATCCGAAGCTCTCCCTTGGCGAGCGCTCCGATCACTAGTACGGATGACAACGATAGTGTACCGGATGTTGTAACTTCTAAGTCAGCCCCAACCAATGTTGGACAACCGTTTTCGCCAGGTCAGATTTCATCGACCGAGCCTCGTCCTAGCCCCGAGGGCAAGCCTTTTACTTCCGCAACTCTTCGACCGAAAACACCACCACTGCTAAGTGTATCGTCCACCCCTGGTTCCCAGTCGGCACCTTTGAAAGGATCTTCCGCCCCAGGTCAACCCCAAGGCCTCCCAGTCCCCCTGACTATGGCTCCTGCCCGAGTTCCCCCACAAGTGGCGACTCCAACTCTAGTCGCATCCTCTTCAGGCCAGGTGAAGAAGGAGAAGTTGGAAGATCCTCCTCAGCATCCGTTACAGATTGAGTTCCAGCGCGCTTACGAAGAGATGATGAAGGAGCTTTTCCTGGTATGCGGCTTAACCCCTCCAATACTTACTATTCTTCACTAATAAACGAGTTGTTTTAGCTGCTTAAAAAAGCTCAAGAGATGGCATTGATTCGTCCAGTCATTAGCGAACCACGAGGCCTAGACAAACTAGTCCAAGCCGAACAGGATTTTATACCTGGACAATATTCGCACGGTGATTTGAAATTTTTCACGACAATGATTGGTACGCTGCATAAGAAAGTTGTTCCCCTCTTCGAGCAAGGGACAGCGGGTAAAAGCCTTCTGCAAGACCTACAAAATTTGTCCTTAATTTGTAAGTATTCACTTTCCACCCCAGTCTGTGAATTCTGGGTAATGTAGATTTTCCAGCCGAGACCAAGCAAGAAGAACTGTTCCGTTGGGTTCGAGCCCGAGAGGATCCAGAATTTGCCAAGACTCTTAAACCTCGTTCTCTAGGTCCAGAACACTCTGAGATTCAGATTCGGTTGAGGAAAGCATTGCAGGTATACGCCCATTCGCTATAATAGTGATAGCCAGGAAGTTTACACTTTCTTTATTTCAGTGTGCCAATGATCGAACACAGCAGTGTGAGGATCAAATGAATTCGCTGAAGAAACGTTTGGAGCAGCATAAGTCTGGTAAGCTGGGTATAAGGTGTGTTCGGATTTTCCATTTCCTGTAAACAGTTATTTATAGAGCGCGTACACAAGGCCACCATCTTTAGACACCATTGACCGCACGTGTCGAAATATCCAACTGGTCTTAGAAGAACGCACTAAAGTTCTCGAGCAACTCAATGACCGTATCAATGGATTATCACCTCAAACTACTCAGCGACTCCAGTTCTCTCACAATTTTACTGGAACACAGTCTCCGATCGTGACACCTCCGTTCGCTAGCGTTGCGGCAGCAGCACTTAATTCAGAACGGTCGTCATTTAAGCTGAAAACAGCCTTACTATCCGCCCGTGGTCAGCCATTATTCACCACCAACATAGCCCAATTTGCCACCACCAAGACGACGCCAGCGCTCACTCGACCACCTTGGCAAACACAACGTCCCACATTGAACCCAGATCACCTTTCCCCAAGTCATATCAATCGACGTTCACGTCCCGAAAAGAGGCATGGTGCCCCCCAATTCAAAGGCGGTACGCCTAGTGGCGACGTTAAACCCATAACTTTCGATTGGGGCCCTCTACCAGAAGTGATGCCGAAGCGTCCTCTGGACGCACACTCAGGGAAAAGGGAGGCTTTTGTGCCCTTAACGAAATAAAAAGGTTTTTAAGTCAGAGAAGAGTACGCACAGTGATTCTATCGAGATTCTACGGATCGTTTGTAATTTGTGATACTTTTGACATAAAGACAGAGCATACGTAATCAACCACGACCAAAACAAAAATTATCCACTCGTCCCGTTAATTTTGGTGGGCAGATCATTCGAGGGCTCCTCCTCCTGGGGCTGTGAAAGCCTGCTATGAGGGTCATCGATGATGGACTCCAAGTAGGCCAAAGCTGCCTACATGATTGCATGCAGCAGCAGCAAAAGCAAACAGAAAGTAGGCGTCTAGTATGGTGCATAGCGGTTGTCGTTAAGAAAATCACTGCGCACCCGCCCTACTTCAGTTGTTTCCTGTGTCTCGTCTCCTGTAAAGATCTCCGATCCCCTTTCGCCGGCAGCATCTACGAACGCATCGTCCATGTCGTCCATATCATTTGATTCTTGTGGGTCTGGGTGTAATGCAGCGCATAGAGACAGAGCTTCAAATATAGGTTCCACTACTTACATCAGAAGATGGTCGAGGGATGTATGGAATGACGCACATGATGCGGAATCGTTAGGTCTCAGTCTCAATTCGCGCATCTCTTGTGCCTCCTCTGCGTCAGTTGCATTTTCATCTTGACACAGAGATACCTCGTCCAGCTGGCAATATATAGCAGGCTCACTTTCTCCACGAGAGATGGCGTGTAGCGTTATAGTAGGATATTCAATTTGAAATCCTTTCCTCGTATCAGACAGAAAGGCCAGGACGCTGAAGCTACTTGAAAAAGATTACAGATAAACAAAATTACGACGAACCTTTCAGTCACGTATAGGGTACCTCGTGCACCATCCTCAGTGGAAAACCCTTCTAACGGGGGGTCAAAAGAAACTGCGGCCCCCTCCTCTTTGTGGCGGAGAACAGGCGGAATATCATCGAAGGAGGCTGGGGTCGATGCGATGAGCTGCCGGTGCTCAGCAGGAGAAATTGAGCGCGGCGGGCTTGAGATGAGTGTGACAGGAGCCATGCTGTAAGTCTCCTGTTCCATCTCCGCTGCCGATGGTCCAAGGATTAATCAGAAGATTCCTATCTAGTGTCACAACTAGGAAGCTAATCTTGGCCTTTACATGAAGGTACATTTTTTATTACTGGATGGATGGCGTTTCTAAACTAAGTGTGACCAATATTTAATCATTTGGAGATTATTTGGGATTGCATTCGGACATCGCAAGGCCTTAGGCCTTTGGAATCGCCAAGCCATAGCTTTCAATCGTCACAGGCTTACCACTGCTATTAAATTAGGCTGTGCTGAATTTATACCTCTATACGTTCCACGTCTGTCTTAGATAAAACATCACCCTGAAAAATTATGTCCCACGAAGTAGAATCAACGAAACGTATTATACATGCATTTCGTTTCTACTTGTGCCAATTCTTCTCCGATATCGAATATCTTAAAGATGCGGCCGCGAATAGGCTTGTATAGCGAACAGAGTATAATTTATTAATTTAAGTAGCTGGAGTTGATCGAGTTACATCGGGATACAGATGATTTTCTAACACAACAGAAAGAGCCGCTGCCGGATTCAGCTGACCTGGCGCGAATTGCTCATAAGATGTTTCGCGATTGTATGCGATCTGTGCAACTGCAATCTGACCTATTTTCAGCAGAGGAATGATTGACAGTAAAGATGACACACGAGAATGTCAGCTGTTAACCCTTTGACGGGTGTATAGCAAGACCGAAATCGATGCATTCGATATGTCCTTACGATTGTGTTCGTGGAGTCCGATGTGCTCTATCACAGCATGTAAGGGTTTCGATTGGGAAAAAAAAAATACAAATCGCACATAGAAATCCGTAGTATAAGGCCAATTTGCTTCCCCTTTTAGTGAAAGAGGTTCGTTCGCCGCAAGGTTAGGGTCTAGAATCGCCTCTAGTGGATGATCAAATATGTGATCCACCTCTGGCCAAATCAGCCCTTTAAATTTAGGGCAATCCGAACCGTAGCGATCGACATTCGTTACCTTCTGGCGAGGGTGTTAGGGACTCCAACACAGACAAGTTTGTTAATAATGCTACAACGGGAGTTACTAGAATTTTGAAAAGCTGTAAAAGATCATGAAAATGGTCAATACACAGTTTCGTTTCGTCTTGAAAATCATCTGAGACGTACAGATACGAAAGGCTGCAGGCGGCACAATACGAGGATATCTGAACAATTTACAGGAAGTCCCACTTCTTCATTCGCCTCTCGGAACTAAATCGCAGGAAACGCAATGTTACAGTTGGTTCAATGAAAAAAAAAATCATTTCGAACAGGTCGCGCTTACAGCAGCCGCAATTACGCCATCATCGTTATTGTCAATTTTTCCTCCTGGAAATGCGGTTTCGAAAGGGTGAGAGCGAAGTAATTTCGAACGCGTAGTCAACAACACTCGGAGGGACCCAGCCTTTTCGTACAGGAGAACCAGGACCGCACCATGCATCGAACTTGGGTAGCTAGACATGCGAGAGTCAACAGGTGGAGGCTCATATTGGAGAAGACGTTCTAGACAGGCTATAGATTTTGGCGTCAATGCTGCTGTAACCTCCGGTGCCAACAAAATGGAAGTTGTTGTGTTTGACGGTAACATTCTGGGTAGTTAGTTACATACTTAAATGTACAATGACAAATAGAAAGCCAATTATGTAATATATGAAATTGACAACCAGGTTATTTCAACATTAAACGTATACTGCATAAGACCCAATAACGGGACGGTGGTCAGATCGGCCTATGAAGAACGGCAGTCGGTCAGACGACAAGAAGGGTACATGTAGATATGGCTACACTTGCCTTCTAAGCGCCTCATTTGTTGATCATCAAGTGTACGATAGCACAAGCAAACAACGTCACCTTTGCGATGTCGTAAGTTTCCATTGAATGCAGATTGTAGGTCCGGTGTAAGACTTGCGGAAGACGGAGGTTCGCGGGATATTAAATTAAGAAACCATCGTCTCGGTGCGGCTCGCGCAGCGGCTATTATCGGGGAGGGTGCTGTATCCACATCGTCATGTGAGGGTTGAGCACTGTCAGCACGTCGGGGAAGCATTAATTCAGGAGGACGAGAAGTAACAGGCATGGTAGATCTACGCGGTGCTGGTCCAACACTGGATACCGTGGCAGAAACTGATCGTGGGCGGCCTATGCGGGAACTTGAAGCAACTTCTAATAGCATTTGATCGGTAGATGAGTTTGGTAAAGGTTCCAGCGACTTAGACTGATATAGACCAGGGGATGCGGCTGAAGTGACACGATGAGAGCTAACTGCAGAGGAAGCAGCATCGTGTCCACCAGCATGATCCAGGGAACCTGGAAAATATTCGGTTTGCATTGAGTCACGTCTACTTCGAGGGCGAAAAGCTTGGAGAAACAGCTGTCCGACACGATTCGCACGCCCACGCGAACGTGTGAGATCCGCCTCGGGTTCTAGCTCTAGTTCTAGCTCTTCGGGTGCCTCTACGGTGGTCTTCCACAAAATACGATCACACCTGATGCTCGTATGTTGACTTCAAGCCGTGCAATTCAAGATCTTACCACTCACCAGCTTGGTACTCGTTGTTTACTAGATGAATCATAGACACCCTTTTCGGTCTCTGACACTGCGTATTCGAATTCTTGCATTCGTTCATTCAATGAGGTTTTTGCCGACACCGACCGTTTAAGAAGTGGAAAAACCAGGGATGGGGAGGACGGAGACGGATTTATCTTGGTCCCTCGGGAGAGCTCTATAGACGACCCAGGTAATCCAAGCTTGGCGGCCGAAGTCCCCTCTCGATGCTTCGACGGAGGTTTTGTGGCATGTGTGTCACGGGAAGCATTAAGAAACGCAATCCACGTGGCCTTGGCTTTCTGTGCAGCATGGGATATCAGCTTCGATGTCGGACTTGACATACCGTTTCCACTTGCAGGGGAGTTGAGAACCGATCCTTCACCGTGGGCTTCGTCTTCTGCGTCTAGCCGATGTCTAGAATTATTTGACGTCCAGGCGGATGAACGCAAACTACTAGCATCGCCCGGCTCATCATCGGCATCATCATCATCCGCGCGGGTGGCATTTTCAACCGTATCCTCCTGTCCCCGTTCTTCAAGATCCTCCATGTTGCCACCAAAAGCTTTGTGACCATGACGCGATCGGCCCTTTTCGCGTTTACTGGAGTGCAATACATCATACTTGAACCTGAAGCATTGTGAGCATCTCATCAAAATGACAGAGCCTAGATAGAATAGCACAAATAGGGCCGTGCCTCAATGATTGGCAACGAAATGAGAACGCACGTCGGCGGGAAGTTAATTTTGGCCTCGTGTAAACCCTCAAAGGTAGGGTCGCCGTCTGTCATAAGTTTGCTAAGTTGATCGAAGGCCAAAGCCTGTGTGTATTCTTCTCGGCACATGCCAGTCAGTGGAACCATCGTCACGACATAATGAAAGAAAAGAAAGTTATGTAATAGCTCATACATACCTTTTTGAGATATAAGCCAGTCGGCATGAAGCCGTGAGATATCCAGACGGAAGTTAAGATCTCCGAAGATCCACGTGTGGTCAAACCTATCCGTGATATCTGAAAAGGTCATCGTCTCAACACTTTTGATGGTCAAATCGAAGACGAACCTTCAGCAAACGTGCGTGAATCCTCTGCAGACAAGAACGACTCAACAGGTAACTCTGCCTATCCAGTGTCAAACGGGGCTGTGTATTTCAATGGGAGTAAAGGGCACCTTGATCTTTGCAAGATTTGCAACGCGCAAAGGAACCTTTCCCTCATGGGCTAACGAAGAAATTTTTAGATTTATCCAGGTCCAACAGACAAAACTCGCTTGCCGGCTAAATGTGCATTGATAAACAGGAGCGTGGTTCCATTGAAATTCACGGAAACACCAACCCCACCTTTGTTACCCAACCGTCCTCCTATCAACCCAGCCGGCACAGAACCTACGTTTTCAAAGAACTTGATATTTGTAATGGCACGGGGTCATTTAACACTTACCAGTTGAAACACCTAGGAATGAAGAACGGGATTGAGTCGATATCGCAATAGCGGTGGTAACCCTACCTTGGACGAGTGACCGCACATCTCTATGGATGTATACCGCAGTGTAAATGCCCATAAGTCGCTCCTTCACGAGTAACTCATATGGCCCTGTTTGAGCCTGTGTCTTGGTGGCCGAAAAATATTCGTGGTGACTAGAAGGGGAGCTAGATTTCCAGTTAACGTCAAGAGTGTTTTGTGCCGAACGAGCAGGCTCTGGTTTAAGGGGCTTCTCAACGCCACTAAGATTTGTTAGATCACCGTTCGAATGTAAACTTAATTGTCCTGAGGTGTTGGGTCCGGTACTGGCAGATGTAGTGACAACCGGTTTGACGTTACGCAACGAGCCTACGCCATTGACAAACCAATCTTCTAACACAGCACTCCAACCAGAAGTTGGCGCAGGGCTGTGTGGTGGAGTGGTTTCAGAGGTCGAGTCACTGTGGTGTATGTCATCGTCCCTGGCGTGAATTAAATGTTCATGCTTAAGGTGCTTGGAAAGCAGAGATTTCGTGTGCTGTAACAGATGCTTCTCTCTCGACTTATCCTTATCCCTATCCCGATCTTTCTCTTGATCATGTTCCTTTTGCTTTTCCTTTTCTCTTTCTCGGTCTTTGGAGTCCCAATGTTTGAAATTTGCAGCCAAACCCATTGGTATGCCAGACAGGGTTGGACACTCTTGTCCTCCTACCACGATCAGATGGTAGGGATGTGTCTCTTCCAAAGATAGACCAGGTAGTGCCATCTTGTCAGCAGCCTCAAGCGTGGACGGCGTGTACAAAGGTACGGTGCCCAAGAGTTCTTCCAGATTTCCCTTGAAATTCTTCCCTCAGAGATATAAATAGGATTATAGCATGAGACGTACCTTGGGCAAGGAGTCGTGCATGTTCCATGTTATTATACGAGTTTTGATAAATGCGGGCGAAAGGACTGATAGCGATGCTGCTGTGGGAGGTAAACTCGTAGGGGAAGAAGTAGAAGGGGAAGAAGAAGTAGGAGGGAAGAGGGCCTGCAGCCGGGCAAACACGCGGGTTTGATTCAATCTTGGACTTGGTGTAGACGATAGGTCGTCGAGCTTGGAGCCAGGATTTGGTGATTTCGGCTGAGCAAGGTGAGAGTCACGAGTCAAAACGGCTTGCGCAGACTGAGGGGCCATGGCCAACCGCCTGCGCCTTACAGTAGGGCGGTTGGAGCGCAAATACTTAATAAATATCCACCATTCGTTGATCTATCGGGAGTTGAAATGTCCTTCAGACTATCAGCTTCGTATGTTTCTAAGGCTCACACTATATGCGCGTCGGCAGCTTTCCTTTCTGCTTTGATAATTGCTTCACGCCTTCACTACCGCAAAGTTGTGAAAAATGAGGTGGCTGGCTATCCTGATGAATGGTGGCCCTCTGTTTCAGCAACGTAAGTCCGAATACAACGTATGTGACGCTGGGTTTGCAACTGTGTGCTTTTCTTCCAAAGAATAGGAGATTGGTATCCTGAACGCAGGTAGAGATTTTCACTTTGAGAGTCCTGGAGCCTCTCAGACAACACCCTAGTGTCTTTCAGATCCTCATAGCGCTGACTGCTGGTGAGCATTCTGAACACTGAACTCGCTCATCCCAAATGATGCTTTTTACTTAAGGACCCCGCTTTATGTTGATTTTCTGCTGGTGGCTGCTTACACGGTCGACTGCATCGTCTTTTCCCACTTTGGTGGCGATCTCTGGTGTTGTCAGAACATTTTCATGCGGAGGATGGGTTTACATAACGTACGTATCTGACAATCAGTGTTAAGTACTATACAAACAGTTGTATAGCTCATCTGATGATCATGTTGCGCATGACATACTAATGATATCGTACATGATTCTGAATTTGCCATGGATGATTGGGAGCATCCTATGTACTCCCAAGCCAAATACTGTAACTCGACGGCATCGGTAAGTTGTTATATTTATTTCTGATTGAAGTCTCATAAGCAATAGGAAAATTGTCGCATCAATGTGGGTCGCAGGATTCCTTACATGTTGCCTATTAACTGGCCTCCCGCAGGTTTTTTCTTCTCATTGTCCCAATGGTGTACCTTTTCATCCAACACAAAGTGCAACGAGTTCCCGGCGGTACGACTTCTTAAGCCATAAAATGAGCCTCATTCCACAGTTGATATTTGATATACTTTAGCTTATACAAAATATAGTCTATGCGAATGGCTTTTGATTTTAGCGGATGTTTGGTTTGATTCCATCACCGCAAAGGACTTCTCCGTACTTGAGGTAAGGGTCGAAATCAGACGTACCGTTATAACATTGTTGCAGCGTCTCTTGATAGATTTCAGTGCACCATGTAGCCGTAGAAAGACCACAGGCAAAGAGGTATGGCGGGCGGCAGGTGCTCCCCCACTAGTAGCATTACCCACCTTGAATTGTCTCATAACGTCTGGTTGAAATATAACCATTTACAGGCCAACAAAGGAAATAGAACCACAGCCTTCAACCCCAAAATCTGTTTCACCTGCAGTTCCCCAAACAGAATCCAAAAAGAGGATTTCCTCAAATGACGCAAGCGCCTCGTTTCTAGACGCATTTCACTGGAGGTTCTCCCTCCTTACAGGCAGCGCCTGGCGGCCAGTGTACACCTTTGGTGCAGATGTTTACCTTGGTCCGTTTCATCGAGATATTTATTGAGGTGGATATTGATTAGTAGTGGTAATTCAGCGTACGTATGGTGGACGATTTTCACCTCCCTCGCTCCATCTCTGTTCTATTTCTCCGTATGGCAGCTGTCTATCTCAGGCCAAGAAATTTCGTTAATATCGACATTGTCGCCTGTGTTTCTCGGAGTAGGCTCTGTGCGTGCAGTTTTGAACACTCGTAGCGGAAGGACAGGGTTGCAAGCACTCTCCATAGTCGGCCTGATAGCGTACAAACTAGAAGATCCCTCAATGCGTCTATTTGCAGTTTCCATAGCTAATATCTCTGGTTCACTCCTCAAAGCCGTTGAATGGAGTGAGCCGCAAAACGCCGAAAGAAATGGAATAGGTATCTCCGTTTCCTAACACTTGCCAACATCTGGTCAATATTCTTCGAACTCTAGTGCTTGTCCTTGGTCTGATCATTTCATCCCTGTCTAAACTCGTCAACAACTCGGTCAATGTGAGCGATTCGCTCAACTACCTCACCAATATGTTATGTTCACACGTCATCTAGCCTACCTGGCCCATAGTAGACGGCAGGTCAGGAGGCTGGAACAAAACAGGTCTTTTCATAGCTATGCTTGCCATCTGGGAATACGCTACCCGTGACTCTTTGCGTGTGGTGTTGCGCTGCCAGAAAGCCCCCGCTCCGTCGGATAAGCTTGCTGGTTCAGCATCCGAAGTGAAAGACACCTCAACGCATAACTCGTCTCAACCTGCCGAATTGACTAGTGGACCCTTGAGCCATTGGTCTTTACCTACTATCGGACTGGGCGGCCTCATTTTCTCTCTGCACTGCCTTTTTACCGACTCTGGAACTATCATCGCCAACTCATGGTCTGGTTATCCTGTGACTGGGCCCCAACCTGGATTACATGGATACCTGACTCTGATAGCTCTCTCGTTAGGAGTTCTAATCCCTTGCTCCAACGTCAAAACCGTGGTTTTTCATCCCTTGTGGATGGCTCTAGGTGCTCTATCCACCTATATAATGTACAAGTGGCAAGACTGGCCTGGCTACATCGCGGGCTTGTTTCTGGCAATATTTTTATCCTCTCTGGTTCCCGGGATGATCAACATCGCGGCCGTTCACGGAACGTTTTCTCCGGGAAAGGTGTATGTTACTACCTGGCTGGTCGTATGCATCCTGTATTTGGCGGATATATGGACTGTGGCATACGCATTTGTTCCTGCAGGCTGGATTCTTAGAGAGCGGACGGACGTGTAACTAACCCGCTTGCATTTGAATATCTATTCAGCTGACACAAGTTTTCAGAGTTTTAACAATGCAAGTTGCGACGCTAGGCCTGGGCTTTATTCCTGTATGGCGACAATTGCCATCACCTTTACTATTCTCATCTGTGGAGCCCGCTTTCGGTCGTCAAGTGAGGCATTTGTTGGCCATGTCTATCTTAGCATCTTTTCTCGCCACCACAGCTTGGCTACCTACACAACCGCCTATGCCCCATCACTCCGCTGAAAGATTGATCACTGCTGGGATATGGACGGTCCACTTCGGCATAGACAATGCTGGGCGAGAGTCTCAGTATAGAATGCGTGATCTCATCAAGTAAGTGTTTTAGCTGTCTGCACACTAGTCGCTTTTATAGTTGCAGAGATATGGAACTCGACGTTGTCGGCTTATTGGAGACGGATCTACAAGTAGGTCTTCCACTGAGATTTAGCTAAGCTGAATGTTGCATCATTTATAGCGAGTTGTGTTTGGTAATCGAGACCTGTGAGTCATGCCCGCAATGTATCATCAGTAATTATTCAGTGTGGCCTATGCCGTAGTACTCGTGTCATTGCCCAAGACCTCGGTTATGTGAGATTTTCATCAAGTGCTGTTGTCTTTTGTTTGACCACGTACATTAGTATGTGGACATCGGCCCTGGTCCGAACTCCCATACCTGGGGCGCGGTTCTGCTGTCAAAGGTAATGTCTCAAAGCCACGACTCTCAGACCTCAACGACCCGTTTACAGTTCCCGATCTTGAAATCTACTCATCACCTTCTCCCCTCCCCTCACGGGGAACTTGCCCCTGCGATATCCGCTGTCTTGGATGTTTGGGGCCAAAACATCACCGTGGTAGTCTCGCATAATGGTCAAGGTATGAATTACGCAGAGAGAATGTCGCCCTAGTGACCGTCATGCCATGCAGAAGAAGATGCACTGGATCGCGAACTGCAAAGCACAGAATTGGCCCGATTAATGGCGGATACGTACCCCACGCCCGTATTGTTCCTAGGATACGTAGGTAGGGTGTATTTCATCATCTCTTTTTGCTTCGGGTTTAACTATCCTGCCTAGTTACCAAACCACTCGCCGCACGACGTACGTAGCGTTTCATATGTGTTATTCGTTGTAACAGGAAGGTCTAGCCAACCCATACGAAATTTTGGTCACCGATGGCCTTGTGCATGACATCGACGAAGAAGACTGGGACCGCTGGTAACAGTCTATCTTTGTATGATTAGCTATAGGGAGTAACCCTTTCTCTTAGGTGTGAGTACATACTGTATCGAGGGCTATACAGAGTCTCGTACGCAAGAGTCTCGCGGTCGACCATCACAGACACCGTAATTCCTAATAGATATTTGTCTCAGCAGCATTTATATTAACTCTATTTAGGAACTTCAAGTTGGAAAGTTCGTAGTGCCCAAAATTGGGCATCCAGTCGTCAATGCCTCTCGCGAAGACCGTTATCTGAGGACCTTCCGTGAGACATTGCCTACTGCAATGTGTGGAACTACGACTTTTTTTTCTGCACATATCTGATGCCTCTGCAGGTGGTTCCCAGACGACTTTTTGGTCACAGTCAATCCTGATGGTGTCAGAGGACATTTTTATCACGTCCATACCTGGCCCCTTTACTACAATTTACCTCCTAACGCCGTGGTATGAAGATATCACCATTCACCATCCCTCGTGGTGCGGAGAGCGGACACTATCAACTTCTTGAACGTCACTCTCACTCTCGTCTTCACTGTCTTCTTCCTCTGATTCATTTCCTTCGTCCGGCTCTGTATGCGAAGCTGTATGTGTCGTAGTTTCTTGTAATGGTGCAACCTGAAGGTCTTCACCACTTTCCTCCTCACTCTCTTCTTCCTCACTCTCTTCGTCCTCATCATCGTAAAATTTGTCGAGGTCGAGGTCCGTCCATTTTCCACGCTGTGTGAAAGAGCCGACGGGAGACGGTGCCCCCCCTGGCGTCAGAATAATGGGTGATGCACCGCGTGACGGGGCAGCCATGTTCTGGAGTGAACGTGGCACATATGCTGGCGCAGGAGCACTATCGTCCTAAGAAATATTGAGGGAGAGCTTTAGCATCCATTGAGTTAAAGCTTACTGCAGTGTCTCGTAAGGACGAATCAGTGCCCTCTTCCAGCCAGTCGGGTAGATACCTGTCCCCAGGAAGATCTTTTCCCAAGAGAACACTAAGGGACCCAAGGAAATCGTGCTCCTCTGCTAAAGGTAGACGGCTAGTGTTCGCTATAGATCGCTGGAGTTGTCATGGCAGGAACGTACCGACGAGAGTTTCAATATCAGCGGACTCGGCTTTTCCTTCGAATAAAACGACCTTGACTTGTTCTCGTCTTAATACGACACTACCTTGTTCTCCAACGAAGTCCTCTTCAATGGCGCCGGGACGTAACGCAGGGGCAATGCCTGATAAAAGTGAGCTGATGGTTCTTGCACGATCTCGCACATCATAGTCTAGATCATAGCGCGCCAACGAAAATACATAGCGAGACAATAGGCCTATGACAGGGTGGGTTGGATTGAGCACAAGCAGTTTCGCAGCCAATGTGACAGCCTGCAACTTGGCAATTGATGACTTTTGGGTAATATCATTAGCATCGTCGAAAGCATTCTAGATGTCACACCCACTTCTTGAGCAAAATTCTTTGCCATCCTGCGCAGCGTGTCTGGCGCCCAATTCGCGATGCCCTCGATGACCGGGGCGTCATTTGAAGCTTCAGTATTCCCGGCGTATTGTCCCACAAGCCATAAAATGCAGGCTCGAGCACTGGGGTGTCGCACTTCATCAAACTTAGATGCCAGGCGCGCGATGATGTGCATTGGTGCCTTAGAAGAAGACGGCAAGACAGACAGGTCTGTGCGGCTTGAAAGCTGAGACTGTACCAAAGACTTGAGGACCAAGACAGCGTTGCTAACGATGACATCTGTGAACTGCGAGATTAATTGGCTAAAGGGATGCAACGTTGAGGGTCGTACCGTGATCACTCTGAATGAAGCTCATTAATGCTGTCAAGCATTGGGGAGTAGCGTCAGGGACCGAGCGCGCGCAGCGGCCAATGGCGTGTATTGAGTCTGCCACCAGCTGGTCATCGGTATCTGCAGCATAGTCCTAAACGAAGAAAATAATGAAACCATTCAAGCTCAGCAACCAACATGGTGCTGTTCAGACTGACCGTAAACTCGCGAATCAAAGTCTGCACGTTCTCAGGACCAACTATCGATAGCAGGATCTTCAGCTTTGCACACTTAGTCTGGGGCAGATCATGGGATCGGACGAAAAAACGTGTGTAGTGCGGGGTAAATAAGCTCTGCGTCCGAATCAAAGGTCAAACACGTCATAGATACGGGTATATCTCGAACTTACGGGTGATTCTCGAGCAATAAACACTAGGTAGGAAAGAACGACGCGTTCTGCTTCAGGCGAAGGGGAGGCGTGAGTCAGGCGCATCAAGGGAGGAACGATTTTGGGAAGATGGCGGGCTCCTCCGATGGAGTAATGCGTTTTGCAGGCGGAAAGAACGACCTGGACCACGGCAAGGACTTTAACAAATGGAGTGGGTGATTACCAGAGAACCCACCGCTGGGTTACGGCTTTGAAACAGTGGCGCCGAGCTGGAAAGGAGAAGCTGAATGTCCCCATCAACGTCTTCTTTCTCATTGCTATCCTGCAGTGAAAGATAAGTGAAAACACGAGGGGGGCGGATGTTATAGGTACTTCTGGTTCTTGTGGTTTAGTTAACATGCGTCTAGCGTAACGTAGTAAAAGATCCATTAACGAGACCTGACCCCATTCATCCGCATCAACAAGTACACGGCATAAACGTCGATAGTGGCTGTGCAAGAGGTCTAGTCGATGCGGACACACTGCGCTGAAAGCCACGGCTACACAGCCAATGGACACTGGAGACCGGTCGCGGAGCAAAGAAAGCAAAATCGGCTCAATAGAGGTGAGGTGCGATGAGTCTAGACTGCGCATCCGTTAAGTCGCGGGTCTGGGATCGAGAAAGTGGGCCCACCTGAAAAGTTTAGGAATAGCGAGGGCTGCTGCCTTGCGAACGTACGGACTAGGATCCGCGGCGCATTTCTTGATTCCCAGAGCGACGATAGAGCCTACCATAGGAACTTTAATGCCAGAGAGCACACGCAAAGCCATTGCGCGAATTAACGGGTTGGAATCGGTCAGGTCCTTTTGAAAGGTGTTTATAGATAGCAACGCGAGATCTGGCTCATGCTCAGCATATCTCAGAAGATATATGTACACGAGTTTCCTGATTTCGAGGTTGGGAGACGCGACATTCTTCACTACTTGAGCGAAGAACTCTGATACATTGCGACCTTTCGAAATCATCTATACCATGGATACAATGCTCAGAAGAAAATTCACAAGGTAGATAAGTGCAATAACGGACTGACAGCGATGAGCCTTTTCATCGCTTCGAGTTTCTCGCGGTCCTGGTTGGAGTCGAGCTGCCTGCGTATGTTCTTCACCTTGTCTTCGGTGGTGTCGAAGAATGACGCGCTAGATGGCTTGGCAATAGCCAGATCGCGTGTGTGCTCTGAGAAAGTTTCTTGGAGTCGCATCCCCAATCGCGAGGCATTTTCTTGGAGGACATTGAGGGACATGGGCGTGAATGGGAACGGCCGGACGGTGGTCGATGAAGCCGGATGCCTGGCCTAGTGTACGGTAGAAAACCCCGATGTTAATAACATCAACTTTTTCACACGGTTAATAACATGTTAATAACATGTGTGAAAAAGGTGACCTCAAATCGGCATGTTAAAAATTGTTAAAAATCAGTATATGTACCAGAAGGCTGCATAATGTATTCCGTAAGGTTATGAGGTGTTGCAGCAGCGAATAGCAGCACAAATCGACCATATGACGTCAGTGCTCCAGGGTCGTGGCTATAGCTGTAGCTAGTGCGGCAACGAGATTTTACTAGTACCTAAGTAGATGCGTACTCAGATGAAGTCAACGACGGGACATCCGACTCGGAGTCTGTTGGACCTGAGGGAGACGGACTTACAACCAAACATCTATTCCCTGGTCACACAGAAGATTTTGCCCTGGATGAAGAGGTTAATATTGCGGCCCCCATGTTGAAGGATTTTCTGGCCATGCAAGCAGACATGGTCGAGACTCCACAGACCACGGTAGTTCCAACACCCTCGCAGATGAGCAGTTGAGCTGGACTGGGCATGGTAGTTCCCTGTACCATTTTTAAACCATTTTATACATGTTAAAAAGTGTTAAAAAATGTTTTTAACTGTTAAAAACACCCTGGAGTGCCCAGGGGCTGTGCCCCCATCCCCCCCTTTTTTTAACAATTAAAAACAGCGGTGTAAAACCCCGCTGAGGGCAGGCTGTTAATTAACAACATGTGTAAATCTCTAGGGAGTTTTATACCATACACTAGCCTGGCCAGAACGGTCTGGGAACCAAGATCACCATCTAATACTCCCAACTAAATCCACTAATTAGGCAGGGGATATATATATATATATTTCTCCACTAGATATGTATTACAAGTTCATGGTATATTTGCGGTTTTGCTTGAGGTCTGCGAGATTTAGTTGAAACCCCTCTAACTAGAGCTTACAACACACCCGGACCCTGCCTAATTAGTGGGTTTAGGTTAGTGATGGATGCAGTTCAGCTCAAACTGATTAGTACCAGTTCAGTTCCAGTTCAGTTCAAAGAACTGAACTGGTAAATGAACTGAACTGTGAGCTGGTTCTGGTCGAAATCACTGGACCGGCTCAGATCAATCTTGAACCGGTTCTGAACTGGTTCAAGATCCATGGTTCACTGGAGTGCACATGATGTGTCACAATATCGCCAACCCATGCCCACCACTACCACCACCACCACTGCTGCTGACATCACTACCACACCACCAGGACCCTAGGACCCCACCCCCACCACCACCTCTGACCACCACCCCCAGGACCATGGCAGCATCACACCATGACTGCTGCCACTGTCCTCACCATCCCTAGGACATCCCCAATACCCCTTTGAAGTCCCCACGCCCCTCACCATTGTCACCAGCACACGCATGCACCCCAGTTGCACCACCACACTGGCAGTGGCCCACCCCCATCCCCATCCTTGTGGCCCCCTCTGCTGTTCCTAGACAGCCCCTATGCAGCCCCCACCTCATCGCCATTCATGTGGCCCCCATGCCCATGCCTGTCCATGGGGCAGGGCCCCCATGCCAATCCCCATCCCTGCCACCACGCCCACACCCATCTGCGGGGCACCAATCCCATCCACATGGCCCCATGCCAATTCCCATCCACACAGACCCCACCACCATCTTGTTAGGGACCGGATTGGATGTAGGTTGGATTTGGTTGGAGCTCTCCTTGACCGAAATCGAAAAGTCATGATATCCAGAAATGTGTGGAATATCAGATGACTCAGAAATTGGAGATCTGAAGCTGATCTACACCAGCGTTGGCGTCAACTTATGGGTTGCACCCTCTTGGATTTCTAGTGCCCTGGTATTTCGGACTTGAAGACTGGATGGGGTTATTGGAGTTCTGATCATTGGGTCTATTCGGAAAAGATCAGTGACAAACAGTAAGTCGAGAATCATTGGGGATGATTGGAAGAATTCGGATATTCAGGGATTCGGAATAATCAATATGGAAAAGGAATAGGAGTAGCGATAAATGAATATTGAGTGAGGTTTGAGCTTTATGGAAAAGTGAGTATAATCAAAGAGTGGATTTCAGAATGTTAGAAATGTCGGAGTCGGAATAATCAGGATATTGATATAATGATCAAAGGTGTAAGGACTTTGATACAGATAGAATTTGGTGTTGACAAGCATGATACTCGACAGCGCCTACTACACTACAAAAGACGCTCACTGCACATGCACCTATCTTCATCAGCTTTCGCCAGACCATCATCTGCTGTGCTACCTCCAGTCTGCCAGACACATCATCTCCACACTCGTTCTATTTTTCATCAATTCTATTTTCAATATGCCATCCAGCATTGCCGCCACCACATCCCATGATTCATTTCAGATGACTGCCAAGCCAGACATACATGTTGGACCACGCATTGAACTTCCTAGTCAATGTTCTCCCCTTGATGTTGATTTGTCCAGTCCTCCTCCACAAGTCGCACATCGTCGGTACTATCCTCTATATGTCAAATCTCCTGAAGGTCCATACCGAATATTCCCCTCATATCCTCCTTATCACGTTTATGATTGCATATGGGTATTTGATCAAACCTTCCATGCTCCCTTCCACGCCATCGGTTTTGACCCAAACTTTGAACCAGTGAATGGTTGGCATCGTATCGTCCTCAGGAATAACTGGTACATCAAAGAGCACGGACCAGGAACAGAGATTTGCTACGGTTATGTGCCTAAGGACTTCATCACGCAGGACTCATCTTTGTTCCCTCTCTGGAGGAAATTTGCATCCAAGTGTCATGATTGGTTCACATGTTTCTGAGTTGTCATCAAGTCACATGACTCACTTACTCATCTTCGGAGATATTTGACAAGCAACTGGAATCCTATTCGACAGCTATGACTCATTTTCATCACCTGACTCACTCGCTTCTTGGCTGTGCTTCTATTTCCAATTGTTCCACATGGTCTATTGTCTGTGACTCACTTCTATTCTATTTCTGGCTTCTATTTCAAATTCGCTGCCACATTTCCCTTCATTTCTTCGACCACCTGACTCATTTTTCCATTTCCTTACAAACCATCTTCCTATTTTGGTTTTCTGCCTCTCGCCGTTAGTCATTTCTCCTGTCTGCTGTCGACGACATTGTTGTATGGCATACTCGCATCGTTTGTTGTTCTGCTCATGTATATAAGGCCTGTTTTGCCTTAGTGTACCCCAATTCACCTCTTTCAGTTGGATTCACTCGTCTAAGTCTCAAGTCTAAGTCTTCTAAGTCTACTACTATGTCTACTACTTCTACGTCTACATCAAGGCCAGCTTTGTCAATCATGTGACATTTGCTGTTGTATCTCGTCTACATTTACGTCAGCGTATTACGTCATCATCTTCGTCACTGCTACGTTTTCATCTTCGTCTTTGTTCTACCTTTGTTGCCGCTGATAGCAAAGTGCACGGAGCCAAACACCAGTGTTAGTAGCCGTGCAATGACGACACCGCTACCCACTGTCTTTTGGATTCATTTCCGAAAGTAAACCCACAGCGCATCTGCATGTGCAGGGCTGACGTAAGAGTTCCGTCAATGGGTTAGGAAAAAACACTGTGTATTCTAGTGTGGACAACTAACTAATATATATTTGGAAAAGGGGGGGGTACACGATAAAGAGCTACGTGTGAGGAAATTGGATAAGGCAGGAGGGATTTTAGGGGAAAGAGAAGGATTTAGGCATGTAAGGCCAATGGGAGGTATACCATGCAACAGGGGGTCGGCTGGGTTGTCCTTGGATCGCACGTATTTGCTCGTTATCCATATGTTATTGGAATGGAGGAGAACGACTATGTGCTGCAGTACACGATTCCGTTGGCTGTTCCGAGAGTGGCCCCCATCCATGGCGTGAATAACGCCTGTGTTGTCAGATTCTAACGTGAAGTGAATGTTTTTCTTGCTGTGTGTAATGGCCGTAAGTAGGCCCAGCTCAATTGCTACCATTTCGGCCCAACCGATGTCCCTGTGATCACCATGCCAGCCTTCTTGGAGGTGCCAGGACTCCCACTGTCTGTTGAAGACGACTCTGATACCCCACAACATGGAGGTGTCAACAGCAAGGGTTACGTTTGACAGCGGGGGTGGTTTTTGAAGGCATGTGTGGCAGGAGTCAGTAAGCAAGATGTGACACCACCAAGCAATGTCGTTAAGAACATCGGTGGGTACGCGGTGGCGAGAAAAAAGGGACTGGGTGGGGTTGAAGGAAGCTGTGAAGCGTGAAATGGATGGTAGGCGGGACCGGCCGTTGGGGAGAGCTAGGCTACAGTGGATGAGCATTCCTAGTATGCTTTCTGTGTCTTTGCGCATGGCAGTGAAACTGGCAACCCATGGTGCGAGTTTGGATAGGAACTTTTGACGCTTCTCTGAGGGTATCTCTACAGTTTTTTCTATGAGACTCCAACAGAATCCGAGATATAGAAATGTGGAGGTGAATGGGTGGGTTTTTGATTCATTCCAGGGCCAGCTGAGCATATTCACGAAGTTTATGATATCAACCAGGTCGAAGGGGAATTGGACGGGAGAAGATACTAGTGGGTAATGGAGGAAGACGAAGTCGTCCACCCATTTTTTAATTGGATGGATGCTGATCTTTGTACAAAGCCACCATGGTGTTGGTGACACGACCGAATATCCCTGGTGCACTGTGGCCTCCAAAGCAGGCAGTATGGTCGATATAGAATAGGTTTTTCCAGGAAATAATGAAGGAGGGTTGTTGTGCAGGTGTAATAGGGATGTGTCTGAAGGCGGCATCCACGTCTAGCATGGCTGCCTCTGTGCCGGTGTCGGTTTACTTTCAGAAATGGATCCAAAAGACAGTGGCTGTCTTGAGTGTAAAGTGTAGGACGAGTAAGCTAACAGTGTTTCCGCGGGGAAATACCAGTTATAAGAAGGCTTCGGGAGGGTTACGAGTTCACTTCGAACGGGAGCGTGGTTATGTAGGAGGAGTTCAGTTAGGGTTGTCCGATTAAGATCGAGCAAACTTACGATAAAGACACCTCTTTTTCCTGTACCTTGAGCTGCTACGGTAGTTCGACTGTGTTACTAACGACGATTGTGTTATCGAGCTTTACTAAGTCCAGCATAGTGTACCGGTCTACCAAGTCTGTAGGAAACATTACCGAGTCTTTAGTAAAATAGACGGTAGTTAGCTCTTAATCGAGAGGTTGAGTCCTTTTTAAGTCTAGCAGGACGTTGGTGGTTAGATTAGTACCGAGGAGGTCTTTATATACGTCGACTGAGTCTGATAAGTCTCTCGCTGTCACCGTTCCAGATACGTGTTATATGGTTAGGTCAGAGTGCCGGTGCACTGCTTTCTTTTTCGCTATCCTTCTTCTGTTCTAAGCTACCTCAAATAGGAGGAGGAACGGGATTCGAACCAGGGTTGTCGAGTTTCTGTGCAGTAGATGAGGCCGTCAGGGGAGAGTCCGTTGATATAGGGGAGAAGGACTACGGAGTGTTAGAGGATGAGGTAGTCGTAGTCGTCTGTTTCTCTTGTAATAAGGATTCCAATGAGGAATGCTGTAAGGAGGGGAGGGAAAACTAGGTCTACTACTACTAGTTTAGTACCTTCTACAGAGGGTCGGATGTGGAGGACGTTGAAGAAGAGTAAAACCTGGAGGGCCCCTACGATTCGGTAGTTTTAGTAGTTACTTTGGAAGCTGTCGAGGGTTCTGGAGGTTCTGAGGTCGAGGTCAGTGATAAGGAAGTAGAGGAAGCTACTTTGAAGTCAGTGTTGAGGTCGCGTTAGAGTTACAACTGTGTAAGCAACTGTTTTAAGACCTGAGTGGATAGTGACAGTTTGAACCTCTTCATAATCCGAGTAGTGGAAAATACAGTTTCTTCTAAAACCTAATAGACGT
>MU134319.1:409009-445476 GCA_015039355.1 Ramaria rubella
CCAGATGGAAAACAGATTGGCATATTGATAATCTGTGTGATTGAGACATTAGAAGTGCCATCAAAAAGCTTTAGTGGAATCTGCAGGATATTGCGGAATTCCAGCAGAAGCTTGGAAGCAAATGATGAGTCTACAAAACAATGAGTGGAACCGGAGTCCACGAGAGCTTGGATATTAGTATTTGGAATAATGTCGGAAGTCAATGGTATGGTAAGAGAATCGGATTTTGAAAGAGCGGAAGCATTGAGTCAAACCTCCAAAAACACACAGATGGAATCAACGCAGCTCTGGGTCTGTGTGGAGGTCTCAGAGCTGCTTATTATTTTTTTGAATCTGTAACAGCCGCAGGTTCAGCCTTGGACTTGGGTTTGCTCAGAATTGTGGAGGCCACTCAGGCCTTTGATTGAGTGTTAAGGGAGGTTGACCGTGGACAATCCTTTGCAATATGTTCAGGTTTTCTGCAGAACATACAAAGATTTAGGTCCATGTGTTGCTGTCTTTCCTGCTGGGTTAGTTTCCCATCTTTCCCAAGTATGTTGGAAATGGCTGGAGTTTTGCAGAAATTCGATGCAGAGGACTGAGGTTTGGCAGAAGAAGAGGAAGCCAAATTGTTGTTGTTGTTGTTTGTCTTCTTCTGCGATTGGTTCGATCGGAATTCTTGTTTGTCCAATTTGCCGCTATTACCGGAGTAGTTGTTGTTGGAAGTGGTGGCATGGTTGACCTTGCCTCATCATTCCCATTAACAGCTGTCGATGGTTTGTGCGAGTTGTTGGAGTTCTGGAAGTGTGTCGGCTTTTTCCCAAGTTGCAAGAATATCTTTAATATGATCAGGAAGTTTAGTATAAAAACTCCTACAAAGGGCGGTGTTGCCCCAATTGACTCTAGCAGCAAGGCGGTTGAACTCTACAATGAACTTCGTGATGCATTGGTTGTCGTGCATTTGGAGATTGTTGAGTTCGGTTTCCACATCACTGACAGGGTCGTAAGCTCCAAAATTCTCTCAGAGTACCATCGTGAAGTCCAGATAGCTTGTAAGCCAAGGTGGGTCTTGAAAGGCACCATCGTCTAAGAGTTCAGGCCCAAAAAAATCTAAAGCTGTCCCTTTTAGAAAAGAGATAGTGTAAGTAACTTTTGCTTCGTCACTAGAAAAAGTCTGAGAACGGTCGCAGAAGTGGAGTTTGCACTGAAGGAGGAAGGGATGGAGTTTTCAGGAATCTGATCTGTCGAAGGTGTCAGGTTCACAGAGTTTGGTTTTTCCGGTTTGACTTTTGGTTGGAGTTCCCATGTGCTTGGCTATCTGTTTCAAAGCTTTTAGCATAGCCTTCCCTTCATCTTCTTCATTGTCATTGTCATCCTTGTTGTTGTCATCACCAGGGTCACCTTCCAGTTTGTCATTCGGAAAGCTGGATCCAGGGTTTGTGATTCCGGTGACAGTACAGGATCTGGTAGAAGGCATGGTGAATGGATCAAGAGTTTCAGTTCAAATATACTTTTATGAACTGGATTTCTTCTCGTCAGATGTCAGAATTGTCGGAATGTCGGAGTTCGGAGTTTGAGATCGGAACATATGGATGTCGGCTTCAACTCATAGGTTGCACCCTGTTGGATCCTTCATGTCCTGGTATTTCAGAAAGTCAGGATATCAGAAAAATCAGAGAAGGTCAGGGGAGTCAGAGAACAGAAAGTCAGATAAGACCCAGAGACGGAGTGAGAAGATGTCGAGTCAGGGTGGGTCAATATTTGAACTAAAGAATGAAGTACATGCAAGAGGTGTATGTAATGAATAGATATGATCTGAATTGGAAAGATACGAAGTGCGGAAATCCAAAACAGAGCGAATATGGGAATCGGAGGTAAGGGTAAATATGGACATAAGACTGAAGATGTAGATCTTGACAAGAAGTGACCAAATATAGATGGAACAGGGATAAGTAGAACAGGTGGAATGAATCAGAAACATATCGGAAATACAAATTGGAATATGTTGGAGAAAGGCAGAAAAGCTGGGAATGAATCTGGGTTCTAACACTCAGCAATCTCATTCTTTGATCCTTGATACTATGTCTGTAAGGGGAACCCCTCCTACACCCTCTATTATCTCATTCTTCTCTCTATCTATTATTTGACTCCCTTTATCCTCATTTCCCCATGACCTTCCTATTCTCCTCCCTCTTGCCATTTCATCCTTGCTTTATTCTAGCTATGTCTTGGGAGCTTATTTAAGCACTCAACATTGATCTTGCAAGCGCTCAACATTGATCTTGCAAGCGCTCAACATTGATCTTGCAAGCGCTCAATGTTGATCTTACAAGCACCCACATGTTGATGTTCAGACTTCATTCTATATTCAGTAGTGTAGTCGGCAGTGGGGTCCCTAGACTTTTCTCTTCGGATTCCCACCTGCCAGGTTTTAGTGTGATAGTCCACTAGCCCCAGAGGTTGCCCTTATAGTAGAAAAGTCTGACAACTTACTGGACCAGCTACTGTCTCTTATTGTCTCTGAATCAACTTCTTCAGGTGCATAGCAGCTCAGAACCTCTGGTACACTCTCTATATAATACCCTATATTCCATCTATCCCTACCATGTCTATACCCATCTCTGAAGACCCTATCCCTTTTGATTTCCAAGCAGCTTACAATGAGCTTCACCAATGTGTCACTGTCCTGGAGACTGCCCTGCATGTAGAAAGAGAGGAGATGGAATTGTTAGCACAGCAACTCTGCAGACAGATGTCCAAGTACACACCTTGAACCATGACATCACCAACCTCATGACCACATCACTCTCCCCTCCCACCACTCACAAACACGCAACACCTGCCACTCCTGCTGACTTCACTGGTGACAGAGAGAAAGGATGAGCCTTCCTAAACTCATGCAAGCTCTACCTTGCCCTGTGCCCAACCCAGTTTGCCGATGATCATGCCAAGGTCCTATTGGCCCTGTCGTTCACAAACTCTGGTCATGCCTCTTCATTCACCACCCATATCTTTGAGATGGAAACCAAAACCAGCTGACCAACTCATCCTTCTTGGGCCTCTTTTGAAAAGGCATTCAAATTGACATTCTTCCTTCCTCATGAAGAGACTACTGCCAGGACCAAGCTTGAGTCTCATCAATACTATCAATATCATCGCACAGTTGATGACTACATTGATGAATTCAAAGAACTGGTCAAGAAGTCTGGGTATGCGGAACAAGCCTCCCTTGTCATGAAATTTCATCATGGTCTAGACCCCTCTGTCCAGAGTTGGATTGCAAATATGATTGAGGGACGCCCCTCAGACGATGACCTTTCAGAATGGTTTTCAGTGGCTAGGATGATTTCACAGGTATGTGCTGCCAATGAAGCATTCCAAGGTGCCTCATGTGGTACACCAAATACTCCTACTCACCCTACTATGGTCTCTGGTGGTATTAACCACAGAAACCCACATCCACCTCACCAATCTGATTCAGCACTGCAGTTACAGCTGGCCCCACCTGCCATTACTACACCTGTTCAGCCAATAGCAATGGAGGTAGATGCCACTTGCCGTCGTCAGTCCAGCCCTCTCATCTGCCACAGATGTGGAAAACCAGGCCACTTCTCTCGACAATGCCCTCAAGCCTTTGATGTTCGTACCATGACTGCAGAAGAGAAGGATGAATGGGTCACCCACTTGTTGTCGCCTGCTGATCTTAGAGTCACAAGCCCTATCAAGGAAGATGGTCCAGAGCCTCAGGAAGAAGAAGAGGATTTTGTGTCGCGCAGCAGGTGAATAGTGTGCCCCTGCTGCCAATTTCCAATTGTTTTGCTCCACTGATGTATAATCTGGTAAACAATGAATATACAGATTCGGAACCTGATTCCTCAGCTACAGAGACCAAAATGCTAGACACACAACCCTTAACTCCTCCCCAGTCTCACACTCACATCCATCTTAAAAAATGGGAATGAGATCTTCCTACACAGTATGTTGTTGCCTCCACTCCAGGTCCAAACTCCCTATCTCTCCCAGTCGAGGTTCAAACCAGTGATATAGTGGAGATTAAGTCAGTTTGCACTTTACTTGACTCTGGTGCCACTGGTTTGTTTATCAACTTGGGATTTGTTCAGGAACACTGCCTCACTGCACATCCACTCTCCCATCCTATGTACAATGTTGATGGTTCACCCAACGAATCTGGATCCATCACTGAAGTCATTGATCTAATTCTGCGGTACAAGGACCATTCCGAGAGAGCTGTGTTTGCTGTTACATGCTTAGGGTGTCAACACATGATCCTTGGCTACACCTGGCTTCGGGACCACAACCCAGTATTTGACAGGAAGTCCCAAGAAGTATGGATGACCCAGTGTCCTCCCCAGTGCCATACATGTCATAACATCATCAAGGAAGAACACCGGAAAGCCCTACAACTGCGCACCTGCCATATTGGTCCTTGCCCTATTCTCATGCATGAATCAGATAGATCGAAAGCCAAAGAAGAACTCCTCCTGAGTCAACAGTATGGGGGTGATTCTGAAACAGCTGAAGGTACTTCTGATGAAGCGATAGAAGAGGGTGACCGCATTCTAGTCGCTATGCTCCCTCCCCAAGCTGAATTCATTCGTGCTTCTTCGACAACATCCCAACGGATTGCAGAAGCTGCCTGGCACAACTCCCAATCTTCCGACACTCTTCCAGACTACCAGACTACCTGTCTGACTACAAAGATGTCTTCACAAAGGAGTCGTTTGACAAGCTTCCAGAACGCAAACCATGGGATCATGCCATCAAATTAGAACCCAGAGCCAACCCCAGAGCCTCACCCAAGGTGTACCCCCTCTCTCCAGGAGAACAGGATGAACTGGACAAATTCCTCAAGGAGAATTTGAGCATGGGATGCATCCGACCATCAAAGTCACCAATGGCCTCACCAGTGTTCTTTGTCAAAAAGAAAGATGGTGCCCTATGGTTTGTCCAAGACTATCGAGTGCTGAATGCAATGACAATCAAGAATCGCTACCCTCTTCCCTTAATTTCCGACCTTGTCAACAGCCTATGAGGAGCCCAGTATTTTACTAAGCTTGATGTCCGTTGGGGCTTTAACAATGTCAGAATCAAAGAGGGTGATGAGTGGAAAGCATTTGGGACAAATCGGGGACTGTTTGAACCTCTAGTGATGTTCTTTGGCCTCACTAACAGCCCTGTCACCTTCCAGACTATGATGAACAACATCTTCCATGAATTGATGAAGGTGTCATGTGCATTTATCTGGATGACATTCTGATCTTTTCAGAATATTTAGAGAGTCACCATGAAGTCATACAGAAGGTGGTACAGCGTCTCAGAGAACACAAGCTTTATCTGCATCCTGACAAGTGCAACTTCAACAAGACCAAGATCAAATACCTAGGTCTCATCATCTCACATGGGAAAGCTGAATAGATCCTGTGAAGGTTGCTGGTGTTGCTGAGTGGCCAACACCTAATAATAAGAAGGAGGTGCAGTCATTCCTTGGTTCTGCCAACTTCTACCAGCAATTTATTGAGAAATTCTCACACCATGCACGTCCAATGTTTGACCTGCTTCGCAAAGACACCCCTTGGACATGGGGACCCTCACAGCCTGCCTTTGACACAATAAAGAGATTGGTAACATCTGCACCCATCCTTGCATTTCCAGATGATGACCTCTCATATCGTGTTGAGGCAGATAGCTCCGATTTTGCAACTGGTGCTGTTCTTTCCCAACAGTCCAAGGTCGATAACAAATGGCACCCCATAGCATTCTTCTCCAAGAGTCTCAGTCCAGTTGAATGCAACTATGAGATCCATGACAAGGAAATGCTCACCATCATGCGTGCCCTTGAACAATGGTGACACTTCCTTGAGGGGGTGAGGCATCATATCGAGATCTGGACAGACCACAAAAATCTCAAATATTTCCACACAACCAAAAAACTCAATTGTCGCCAAGCCGACTGGTCTCTTTATCTGTCTCAGTTTGACTTCAATCTGTACCATCGTCCTGGCAAGACAATGGGGAAGTCAGATGCACTCTCACGGCAACCTGATCATGGCACCAGCTCAAATGACAATGATAACTTCATACTTCTCCAACCAGACCTCTTTGTCATCCGTGCCCTGGAAGGACTGGAGTTTACAGGTGAAGAACATGACATCCTGAGGGACATTTGTAATGGCACCAAGGAGGGAGAGCTGGAGGAGTTGGTTGTACATGCTGCTAAGGAACTTCGTAAGACTACTGGGAAGTCTGTGAAGTCATCAGAGTGGGGTGAGAGGGATGGTACACTTCTGTTCTGTGGAAAAATATATGTCCCTGATCAGCATGACTTACGACATTGAATTGTCTCCCAACATCACAACACTTGTATTGCTGGCCATGCTGGATGTTGGAAGACCTTGGAACTTGTCTCTTGGAACTATTGGTGGCCTCACATGTCTTGCTACATTGGTAGCTACACAAAGGCATGTGACCTATGCCTGCACACCGAGGCTCAGCATAAGTTGCCTGTTGGAGAACTACATCCCCTGGAGGTTCCTGAGCAGCCTTGGGAGACAGTCAGTGTCAACTTCATTGTTGAACTCCCTGAGTCACATGGGTATGATGCAGTGATGGTTGTTGTGGACTCCTTATCCAATTGTTCTCACTTCATCCCCACCTTGACCACAATTACAGCATTGGGAGCCTCTCATCTCTTTAGGGATCATGTTTGGAGATACCATGGCCTACCCCTCTGTGTGGTTTCAGACCAAGGTACACAGTTTGTCAGTGAGTTCACTCATGAGCTATACATACTTCTGGGTATTGAGGTGGCTGCCTCCACTGCATACCACCCACAGCCAGATGGACAGACAGAATGTGTCAACCAAGAGCTGGAGCAGTATCTCCGTCTATTTATGAACGAGTGACAGGACGACTGGGATGACCTCCTGCCCCTTGCAGAGTTCCAGTACAACAACCATGTCCACTCATCCACAAAAGAGACTCCCTTCATGCTTGACTCTGGTTGCCACCCACGCATGAGAGAAGCTGTGAATGAGTTCAAGCAACGAATGGCTGACTCCCTGTCTGAAGCCCAAGCTGCCCTTGTAAAGGCAAAAGAGAATATGGCTTGATACTATAATTGTCATTGTGACCCAACCCCAACCTTTGTTCCTGGTGACAAAGTCTTAATAGATGCAAGCGAGATTAGTACCACTCGCCCTTCTAAGAAATTGTCACATCGGAACCTAGGCCCATTCCTGGTGGAACACAAGGTTGGCTCCAATGCTTACTGTCTTCGACTCCCCAAGTCTATGAGTCGCCTCCACCCTGTCTTCCCTGTGGTGAAGCTCCTCCCAGCCCCTCCAGACCCCATTCCTGGTCGGAAAGCTCAACCACCACCTCCCCCAGTCCTTGTAGGGGAAGATGAGCATTATAAGGTTGAACAGGTTTTGGACAGTCAATTCTGCCATGGGAAACTCCAATACAAGGTCAGGTTATGGGTATGAGCATGATGAGTGGATTCCTGAGACAGATTTAGCAGCCCCAGACCTCATTAACGACTTGCACCTCCTCCATCCTGGTGCCCCTCGTCACATTTGTGTTGCAGATTTCGACATCTTCTGTCAAAAGACACCTATACCTCCAGTAGGTATCAGTGTGTCAGGATGCCACACTCTAGAAGGGGGGTGATGTAAGGGGAACCCCTCCTACACCCTCTATTATCTCATTCTTCTCTCTATCTATTATTTTGACTCCCTTTATCCTCATTTCCCCATGACCTTCCTATTCTCCTCCCTCTTGCCATTCCATCCATCCTTTATTCTAGCTACATCTTGGGTGCTTATTTAAGCACTGTTAGATCCCAGATCTGACTTCCATCGTTCTGACGTTTTCCGCATTCAGATAAGCCCTTTCCACTTATTTCTGATATACCCCATTATCATTCTCAGGCACAACCCTATTTTTATTTATCCCCATACGTCTTATCTCAATCTCCGTATTCACCCCAATTTCAGAACTCCATATCGCACCCTTATCTTTCCATTTCCGATTTCGGAATTCCGCATGTTCCTTTAAATACACTTTCTTTGTTCAAGCCTTCCTTAGCATATATATCTTTTTCATTATACCTCATTATATCTTGTTACATCCTCATTACATTCCTATTACATCTTCATTGCACTTCGTTATATCTCGTTAAAACTGGTTATCTCGCTACAACCCACAATATCTTTCTCATCCGTAACAAGTCTTAAATCTTCAGTCCTTATTCCGATTCTTTCCGATTATTCCAATTACTCCAATTCCAACACTCTGAACATTTCAAAACTCATTCCTTGATTACACTCGCTTCCCCGTAAAGCCAAACCCTCACCCAATATTCATTTATCATTAACCCTACCCTCCCCTGCATTCGATTATTCCGATTCCAAAATACTCGAGATATTTTGCTCATCTCCAATAAGTTTTGATGTACTATCTGTCACTGATCCTGTCCGAATAGACCCAATCATTGGAACTCCAATATATCTGTCTGGTCTCAATCCGAAATACCAGGGCACTAGAAATCCAAGAGGGTGCAACCCATAAGTTGAAGCCAACGCCTGTATAGATCAGTCTTTGGATCTCCAATTTCCAACTCACCCAATATTCCGCACATTTCCAAATATCGCGATCCCGATTTCGGTCAAGGAGAGTTCCGACCCAACCTGACCAGGCATCCAATCCAGCTCCATAACAGTATATATATGCTGAAACTCTTGATTTCTACAATGTTTTTCGACACCTGAATCCGAACACCCAATCTTGATGACATCAACAGTTTCTTCGACAAGTGCCTCATAGACAAAGCCTTCAAACCCAAGAAAACCCCAAGCGACATCAACAATGTGACCTCCAACCATCCTTGTTATGACTCTCAACAAATGGCAACACCTTCTGACCAAACTCCGACTTTGCCGACACCAAAACTTTCCAACATCCTTGGACAAGATGGCAAGTTAAAACCACAGGAGAGACAACGACACATCAATCAAAAGTTATGCCTCTACTGTGGAAGACCTTGTCATAAGGCGAAAGAATGCCTGAGGTCATCATCCTTCACCAGGAAAGAAAAATCCCGAACCACAACTGTCACGCTAAGTGATTCCGACACCAGGGTCCCCTTAGAGGACCTTCTGAATCCCAAAAATTGACAGCTGAAGGACTCTCGACACACAATCATGTGCTTCATATCTTCTTCGTGCCTTATCGAGACTGCCACAAATGCTTTCCAAAAAATATCCCTTCTGGTTTCCGACAATTCCACCAAAATCCCTTACAGTCATCTGACCTAACCTCTAATCCCAAAGACACCGAATATCATTCTCCCGAACATTTTTCGACCGATCATTATGTTTAAAGATCATCCTTTCAGATTCCCGCTTTCCACCAATCTCCGTTTTCCATCACCAATGACATATTATGTTGCAACATCCAGTAGGCTATTCATGCCAATCATGTCCACCCATCAAGCGAAAATCCGGTCGTTATTACATTATGTATAACACCACTTGTTTCTAATTGTTCTGATGTGCTGAAACACCACTAACCCACCCATTACAATCCGTTGATTGACAGGGTATTGGGTAGTACCTAGCTCTGCACTCCTCAACAAGAAGATTCAATTCTATGACATGTCCACTGGAAACCTGCAATTATTGTGTTTTTCCGAATCTCCAAAAATCCCGCTTCGCTGTGACATCCTCCGACTCACCATAACACCCAACGTTGATGCCTGAATCCTCAGTTTGCAATACGACAATATGGGAACCTTGGTGCCTTCCAGTAGGAAAATCTGTTACTTCGATTCTTCCAATTTTCCGACAAAGCGATCATCAATTCCACTACATACTCCAACAAGATTACGTCTTATTGGAGGGAGAGAATCTCACTATGGAAAATTTTCATTTTTTCCTTACATCTAGTTAAGCCAGACCCACCTCAAGAACATGTTAACGAGGCCCTAGCTATAGGTTGTCATCCAACATGTTCTGCACAGTACATCTGCAATTCCTCAAGAACACCAGGACGATTTCCAAACTCTAAACACCGAATCCACTTCAAGGCATCCTCCAAGATTTAATTCTCTGACCTCCGACTTCCAGATTTTCCGATTCCGACTATTCAAGATGCAACACAGTTGCTCCGATCTAAAGTCTAGTCACCAATATTGAATTCCACGTCATGGGAGAATAACCGGCAAACCACCTTCAAAACTCGTAACGAACTTCCTCAAAAGCTGCCGTTAAACCCCTTCCTTCCATGAATGCAGCATCCGTACATTCTCCGACCTACATTTTCTGATCAATTCGGACCTCTTCAAACCATTAGGACAATACTGTCCCTTCTTCAACAATGTTCTAGTCTGAATATCAAGTACCTTCACCAGCTCTTCCGACACCTTTTCCTTTTCCATATGCTTCTTCCTTTCACCCCGAACAACGTTTTTCCCAAAACCTTATTATTTCCAAACTTCGACACTCTTCTTCCTTTAACATCTTTTCCGAAACATCCCAATAAATCCCAACACACCCCCTTTTCAAGTTTTAAACCTTCCAACATTCTCCAAACTTCTCTGTAATCTGTGATTACAACAATTTCAATGGGACAACAACAAAACCAACCACTTTATCTAGGAATTTCCAAGAAACACCCTTACTTCCTGGAAAACCCAAAAATCCTGCAGACCTCCAATACTCTGATGCCTTGTCTACTCCTTCCCGATGTTTGATGTAGACGATGGGATGTCTACCTTGAAAGGGGAGTAGCCACCATATTGATAACAATCTTCCCAATCATCCCTCCCCCATTCCAACTCCTTCCCCTATTCTGACTTCCTCCAACAACTTCCAAAAAACAACACTTCCACCCCCATCTCATCCTTACACCGTTTTACATTTTCACAAACCCCTCAACATCTATGCCTTTTCACATTCTGATATTTCCAGTTCTTCTGAACATCTTCACAATTTCTCACAAGACCAATCCCAATCCCGAGTCGGATCCCTGATTTTCCTCTGATTCCATGATACTCCGACCTCCGATATTCTTTAACTTTAAATCCTTGATTCACCATTTTCTATTTTTCCGATCTCTTTTCGCTTTTTCCAATCACTTCATTCCTTCTGATTTTTGACAAGACTTCATTGCTTAACTCACTATATTACTTCACCGAAACTTCTCCAAATTACTTTATGATACTTTTCGTTTTCCAATTTATTTTGTCAATGGCTATCTACTGCATAGTTTCATCTTCCAGCCTATCGGCCTCCGCCTCAGCCCCTGCTGTCTTTCCCACCTCCTCCTCAGCTGGCTTGTCCGAAGCCGCATTTCCCAAATCCACTGTTTTCTCGCCAATGTCCGCCTCTGGCTCCTCAGCCAATTCCTCCCCTACTGGAATCTCTTGCTCCGATACCTCCGGAATCGTCTTCCCCAGCACCTCCGGAATTTCCTTCTCCGGTTCCTTGGCAATTTCCACCTTTTCCGGAACCTCCTTTTCCAGTACCTCCGTAACGACATCAACGTCCATTCCGTCGTCGTCCACCTCCTTCACCTTGCTCTTCCCCTTCACTGACTCCTTCTCCGGTTCAGGCTGCAGCCTGACAATTTCCGCCTCATTCCCCGACCTGGCCTCTGACTCCAAGTCCTGTCATGAAGATGATGCTCTGTGGTACACCTCCCACTGCTTTCTCTGGAACCTGTATTCGATCTCCGTGATCCTGTGCAACATCTTCAACGACTCGTTGAACACCGCCATTCCCTCCACATTGTACCAGAGCCACTTGGTCAGGCTGTGTATTGTTTTGCAGAGCCTGCGGATTTCTGCCACAAGCCCCACATCCTCCGCCTCATCCTCCGCATTGTCCTCCATCCCCCACTCCTTGCCTTTACCCTTCCCTGAGACTGCCCCAACTTTGCGATCAGCAATCGCCTCCGCCCAACGCCTTTTTGTCGCTGGTCCTGGCCCCACTTCTATGTTCTCCGCCCGACCCCGCCTCTGCACCGACAATGACGACTTTCCCACCATTTCCGCCGCAAAATCTGCGTCGCTTTGGCTTGGTGCACTTTTTGCAGTCATTCTGGCATTGGACGCAAGCCTGCTTCCACGATTTTCCACCTTTCTGCTCCTCGTCGACACATTCCAAACCCTGCGTCCGACAAAGGACACACCAATCGTCATACTCGTCAGCCTCCAACCATACCTCCTCGAGGTGATGTTTCCGGCCTGTCACGTTTTCTGATGTACCTATTGGAATTTGGTCAGCTTTCCATTCACAACCGACCTTCTCCAGCTAGCCCAATTCTTCTGTCAAAGTCAATCAATGGACACGAAGAGCAACCACTTACTGACAATTTCTTGAGTCGGGCCTCCTCCCACACCGCTCACATCGATTCGGCTTTCCACCGATCCACCTCCTCCTTCCACTTCCTTCAGTCAACTTCCCCCTTCTGTTGCCAATTGTCGTCCTCCTTCTCCCTCGCCCTCCAATCCCAATCCTCCCGCTCCTTCCGATCCTGCTCCCACTTTTCCACCGCTTCTCTCTCCCACTTTTCCTGCTTTGCCTTCACCCTTTCTAGTGTTGCTGCAGCTCGGCTAGCTGGCTTAATGGCTAGCTGAGCCGTGACTACCGCTCGAAAAGCCGGGGTCAAAACCCCAAGCTGTAGCCAAAGCTTCAGCTAGTTGCAGCTTCAACCGGCTAGCCAGCTTGTGGCTAGTAGTCGGCTAGCGGCAGCTAGCCAAAGCTGAGCACCAGTGTTGGGAACGTTGGCTGCCAGCCAACGTTGCCAATGCTCGACGGTGCAGCAATGGCTGCACCGGCAGTCGCCAAAATGTGTCGGTTCAGCGACCGCTGGTGCACCAGCAAGGCACTCGCAGTTATTTGGTCTCAATCCGAAATACCAGGGCACTAGAAATCCAAGAAGGCGCAACCCATAAGTTGAAGCCAACACCCATATAGATCGGTCTTCGGATCTCCGATTTCCGACTCACCCGATATTCCGCGCATTTCCAAATATCGCGATCCCGATTTCGGTCAAGGAGAGTTCCGACCCAACCTGACCAGGCATCCAATCCAGCTCCATAACAAGCACTCAATGTTGATCTTGCAAGCACTCAACATTGATCTTACAAGTGCTCAACATTGATCTTACAAGCGCCCACATGTTGATGTTCGGACTTCATTCTATATTCAGTAGTGTAGTCAGCAGTGGGGTCCCTAGACTTTTTTCTTCAGATTCCCACCTGCCAGGTCTTAGTGTGATATTCCATTAGCCCCAGAGGTTGCCCTTATAATGTCCTCATTCAAACTTAAGTTGTTAGGTAGATTAAAATAAATTCATCTGTTTCCTGCCATTTCATGTCTAGTGGGGAGTCATCCTATGTATCCGACTGTTCATTCACGCTGTGAGCTGATCTTCTGCAAAGTCTTTTGGCTCCATAGGTCTCACGTGCGAGGAGCTTCAGCCTTGATCTTCAATGCGAATTTCAATCCCGAATCTCTCCTCTCCCCACTCCCTGTATCTACTCCTCCTCTCGTAAAATTCTAGGCAGCCACGTCCAGACTCCAGACTCCAGAGTCATCATTACTGTACTCAAAATGACACCGCAGAGGGAGAAGCAGGCCTGAGGGTATGTTTCTTTAGTTCTGTCAGTCTGAAGCCTCACGCATCCAAGTCCACGGTGAGTACTCTGTGCTAATATTTCGTGAAGAGAAGGAAGAGGAGAAAGAATGAAGGTCACATCAAAATCACGTTCCTTGAAGACATATGATCAAGATGGAGCACAAATAAACTAGGGAGGTGTTGAACGCCAGGAAATCAGAGTAGTGGGCTCCGCAACCATCTACTGCCCATTCTGAAAACTCGAAAATAACTAACATAGGGAGATACTAGTACTACTACCACCGATGAAACATATAACGTAAATATGTATTAAGCCGCATCGAGAACTTTTCTTCACGTTCATCCTCAATACATACGCTGTATCACCTTGTCACACGGATAACCAGAGGAACGTGCTTCGGAGACGACGAGTTGCTCCGCTTATGTCCCAAGTACGCTACCATCAACGGATGCCACGTGCTAACCCGCATGCCTAAGGATAAGAGGAGCTAGCCTATATTGCTCTGTTCGAACGAGGGCGGAACAGAGTCGCATCAGCCAGAAGGACCTGACAAGAACTGTTTTCACGGCAGACGTCCAAAATTTTGACTGGCTACTTAACTGTGGTCAGAATTTCACTTGTTTTGTTGCCTGGAATTGGATTTCAGTCCACGGCTTCCCTTTACGGATTTGGCCGAATTCCTTGGTACTTGCCAAAGAGATGGGCATGGTTCTTTATCCACAATCGTTCGAAACGACCAATGCGCACGAGAAACACATTCCGGAGGAGAGGCTGAATAGGATTGATGGATTAGCCACAGTTACCTTGATCATCAAAGTAATAAATAGGTAACATTGCATCTACCTATGCCGCAAGGCGACCGAAACCAGCCCTTCCACAGAATCGGATCAACATTGCAAGGAGGGTAGATCCAAAATCAATTTGGGAGAAGTCCCAAGAATTTGTACGAAGTGTTAGGCCATCAGTGGTGGCTTTACCACGCCAGAATTGATCAACGCCCACAACCTAACGCCCACAACCTTTGTTTTTTTTTTTTTTGATAATTCCCCATATACATCAACATGTTTAGTTCACTTCCCCGTTTGTCAAGAACCATCCCAAACAACATTTGGACCAGAGCAACCAATAATGACACCACTTGACTCATCTTATAGCCCTAAGCCTACCACAAAATAATCTGCATCATCTCACATGTATAAATTCCATTTGCATGGTAGAAGGGGAAACACGAGTTTAGTCAGGGAGATCGAAGTGTTCTTCTCCGAATTAAGTATCCGGGCACGCTGTGAGAACCTTAACGTGGTATAACGGCTATTTCAAGGTGATAAGCCAGGCCTCGAAGCTAGTCTCGCGACTAAAAAGCGGCGCCCTCAGGCTACAGTACATAATCGGTGACTTTTTGAGTGGCGTGGCGCGTTGAGTTCTCGATTAGATTCCTCCCCGAGTCCAAGCCCTCCGATAGTTCTCGTCGGTCAGTATCAGAGAGCCATACACCTTCTCTGAGAAGCAACCTGAGAGAAAGTGGTGCTTTCGATCTAAAACACATTCTGAGCTTGCCAACGGACACCAAGAGGCGATGCGAGACACCGTGTGGCTCAACGTCATCAACGAAATGACCTCCGGGTCGTTCTGGGCTCGATCACTAGCTTCATGGTCGCCACGTACTCGTCTTCCGTGATGGAAATTCATGCGGAGAGAAATCAGGCGCCATCCTCCCTTCCAGAGCTTACCGGCCGTTGGGCACGGACGGAGACGTACATAGCGTTTAGAAGAATACCCCTTAGCTCCTGTCCCTTCCGATACCTAGCAGCCGAGCTGCCCACTGAGTGACTGTACCTCATGAGACCGAATAGGGCTGCACTGAAAAGGCGGGAGCAATTGATGCAGGACGGGTTCCGGGGTTCCGGGCGCAGCCCGGTTCTCCAGTTTCGCTCTCGGAAGTGAGGCCGGCCCAGGTCCCAGTGACTCCACTCCAGGTGACTCCCCTGAATCTTTCCATGAGTGCTTACTACTTTAAGTATGGTCTGGTTCGGGGCCTCCAGCTTTTCCGATCAGTTCCGTTTCGTGGGGGTCTGCCCTGGTCTGCCCCGTCCTCGCCGACATGCTCCACTAGGCTCGACTCCCCATTATTCGGCTGAATTTATGTGGGGGGGGGCACATTTCTGCGTGATGGAATAAGAAATACTACGAATTCTTGGTTCATTTACATATTTCACCTGCATTATTATATCGTACTGGCCGAGATGTACGTAATTGTGGGTCTTGTCCTGAAAAACTTATATCCACAGCCACTGGCCGCGACCTATTTGAGTAATACCAAGAGCGGTGAATAGGCAGTGATGGGAACTATAAATACGTTGGCTCCAACATTGTGACGCAAATGTGGATCAACAAAAAAAAACATTGTCAAGAAAGGTTAATCAAAGCCAAAAACAGGCAGTTGACTTACATCCCTCCGAGTCCAACGGTGATTGAACTCCATCTATCCGATGTAGATATTATAAAACACAATCTGGAAATTTAGCGGGAGTATCTCTTCAATTGATACACCATGGGGAAAGAAGAATAGAAGGGTTGCTTGATCTTATCAGCCAAGTAAATCAGTGGTAAATGATGGCATTTAGGTACCTAGTAGTCGCATGAACGAGCTTTAAACCATGGTATTCTGGACAACCGCAGGATTCCTTTGGTAATATACTTGGGAAACATAAATATGCTCGTCGGGCTTGCCGACATATCTGGACCAATTGCCGTGAGATCCCGCTACTGTGACATCTGTCAACCCATCAAATCAATAAAGATAGATATATTTTGGGGACTTCGCTACAGGGACAGAGACGATGGCTACAGCTATCAGTCAGGCATGTCAACAAAAATAAATAAATAACATTGGCTGGATAAAACGAAAAGCGAATGATACAGTCGGTAAAAATACAGTGCCGAGAAAAATATTTTAAGTAGACCAGTTAGTATTGCCGGGCTTGAGATAATAAATATGTGGTGGATGGGGACCATACGGTTCAACGACGCGACGAGGTATAGTAGGTCTTTCCGCTCGAAGAAGGTGCGGACTCCTGTGGGTAATCCTCATCTTCCCCTGAGCCTGAATTTCTACCAGAGGGTGCCTCGTGTGTCTTGCGGTAGTGACGACGCATGTTAGAAGGGACGGTGAACGTCTTTCCGCATCCAGGATATGTGCATTCATAAGCTATGAAAGGCAAATTAGTTGGAGATGGAAAAGTGTGATACGCAAGGCAATCATACGTTTGTCGTCACTGTGTACTATTTCATGAGTCTAACGGATGTATCGAACTGGAGTTAGTAATATCGATAGGAGAACGAGAAATAATGATTTACCTTGAGGCTCGAAGGGCGGCCAAAACGCTTGCCACAGTGTTGACAAACATAGCGCTTTGAGCTAGTGTCGTTTTCTTGGTCGTCATCTTCTTCATAAGAGAGTGAGGCATGCTTTTTCCCTGCATCTGCACGCGTGCTACGTAGAATTCCCTGAGAGCGGGAAGACGAAGACGCATGGACAAGGCCGGAGGAACTGGGGCGGAAAACGTCAAATGAGTAACCTCCTGGTGAGCCCGAGGGATGCTGCGGAGACGTTTGAGACTGGGAGTGGGAATCGCGGTGGGTTTGGGACATATTTCCGCGAGGATGAGCGTTAGGTAGATATGGTTCCGAGGAAGAGGATTGTTCAGTGACGGGGTACCCTTGGTATCGTGAATGGTGAATTGGAGGGAGAGTGGGACCGCTTGCCGGCGGGTAGGTGTTCTGATATCGGCGAAATATTGGTGCATGTATTAATGCAAGTTAGGAGATGCACGTACTCTCGAGCGTGCTGAAGTTGAAGGCAGCGCTTGATTAACAGCGTCAAATGAATATGCGGAATATGATGGTTGATCGAGTTGGTCTGAAATAGTCGCAGGGAAATGAGCTGATGTTGTGGAACGATGTCTAAAACAAACCTCCTAGGACGTCGCGGATGGGGGGGAGAGCGTCGCGGTTGGACTTGTGGTAGTCCCGGGAAGACATCGTAAGGTAATGAAGTGAGGTAAGGAAAGAAAAGGTTCTAAGGAGTTGTAAGTAAGAAAGAGAAAGAAAATGAGGCTAATTAATCAAGCTCCAGAGATCTACTGAAACTGCTGAAGCTTTGATGGGTGTGGATGGTGAAGATACACGCGAGTTTCATTATAAATGGACTAGACGCCGCCCTTCCATGGTCCATGGATCTGCAGGTAAACCAGGAGTACTCGGGGATGTCCTGGTTGTCAGGCCTCTGCAAAGTGTCGGCTCTTCCAAACAGCGGTCTGCATTGGCCGGAAATACGTCTAGATGTGGAAAATTTCCCGCGTGGCCAACGAGGAGAAACGGAGGTCATAGACCCTTCCCGGCCATCAGGTCGGCACCCGAAGCCCATTTTGCTCGCCGCGACCCCCAACGCTGCATTCAGGAGGCAGCAGGAGCAGCAGCCTTTCCCTGGAACTCGGATTTCAAAGGATAACAGCGTTTGACTGCCACCTCTTGAATACGTATGGCACTACTGTTTGTCGTGGAGTGCACTGCGTGCGGCGGAAGGAGCACAGGTCAACAGGTGAACGATCGACGGCGCTGATGGTGGTAACAGCTAACACTGCAGTGCACATTGCGCAGTTCTAAGCGAGTCACGTGATTCTCATACGTCTTCTCGCTTACATGAAATTAGAATCACCTTCGCGTGTACCCAGTTCTTCTTGATAAATTCATGGATCAATCAGAGCATAATTAGAATTTCAAGCTTCTCAGCCATTCTCTCCAAACCAAAAAAAACTTCATGCGGGATGAATGCTACCTGGATTGCGAGGTCTAGCCTGAGGCTAACATCTAGGCCCTAACCCTAAGCAGACAATTCAACTGTATCCAATGCTACTCCGCCTGCGGGAGTAAAATGCTCACCTGAATGCTATGAAGCATATCACCGCCAATCCTAGGCAACCCCAGTCCATAACGTCAGTCCTGTACAAGACCCTGATCCCGTCCCGTCGCGCAACGTTTGCCAACAAACGCGGCCTTTCGAGGAGGTCTTTGTGTCAAGAACTCTTGATCCGTTTGGAATTGCGTAGAGTCTCCTACGTCAAGGCTCAAGATGTGGCGCCTGTCAATCATGTATGACAACGATTTAAAGTCGGGTCATCTCCTGTATAATTTTCTACTTTCTGTATACATTCATTGGTACACATTTACATACTACACCAAAGATTTTGATGAGAAGCTCCACCTACATAACCGTTGGGCACAAAATTAACGTCTTGACAGACTTTATTAGATGGCCATTGATTCGAGGCGCGATCGTGTTTTTCCGCCAGCTGCAAGCATTGGCCAAGTGTCTACGAGTATCCTCATAAGGATACTTGCATGTAGTGTCGTCGGATGAACTTCGGTTATTTCTGGCTGCTAGGTACTACCTCATCATTGCCAAAGGCTCTGACACGTTGTGAAGTGATCGCCCAATAGGATGAAGGTGACGAGAGAACACGCCAAAATCCTGCGTATATATCAGGATGAGGGCAGTCACGGCAATGAAACGATTGATTTTCACAGAGAACAGAGAAACGCACATCTTGTTGCTACCCATGAAATGTTGCTAAAAGACGTCAGAGTTACTCTAGATCTAGGTTAGACTCTAGGTCGCTGTAATATCTCATATGTAGTACCACGGAGTTACAGCTCTCCGAGGGCACTTTCACTAAAAAGAAATGTGCATGGGATATACGGATACTCGTCGCCGGGGTGCTCCGAGAGTGGTGCCCTCTACCGCCGGCGGGTGCCGACGGCACCATGACCGCACTTCAGGGCAAAAAGTCAAGTACGAGCGGCGGTGCCTGCGGTTGCCCGTCGCAAGGCCGACTGATGATCCACGTAATCCTCCATTTCTGCTCTGTGTTCTGCCTCTCTAGGAATGCAGACAGACAGACATTCTTGATATTTAACCTGGGAGAGAGTACTTTGTGTGTCTAATCAATCTGCCTTTATCCGACATCTGCCTAAGTTATGCTCCATAGATTTGTCTTGATGCAGATCACGACTGGCAGATTGAGCCCAATAGAGCTACTTACAAAAGGAAGGACGGTCGATCATGATTGATCGCATTATTACATATGAAGCTGTTTTAGCCACGCGACCAAGCGCGACCAACGGCGACCCGACTTGGATCATGGCAGTTGTTGCTCACCGTGGCGACTGCTGGCTATCCGTCGTCCAACAATACACAGCTGCCTCAATGCACGGGAACTTTGCGCACCGATGCATCATCACCGTCGACCACGAGTGGCGATAACGGTCATTAATTGCCTTATAAAATCACCTCCGAGTCACCAACTGGATGATGCTCATGCCTGTACCCATCCCTTGATTTCAACCCTTACCCTCTCTCCAGGCACACCTGCGGCGTCAACCTGTACACCTAGTTCGCTTCAAGACCAGCTATGGCGTCTCCGAAACTGACTAGTTCTGAACCGGAGGATGACCATGACCATAGCAGCCAGGCTTTGCCTCCCATTCGCACCGTCTTAGGGGAGGAACTGGCGCTACCGGCGCTTCCATCGTCGCATTCTTCTCATTCAGGATCAAGCCGGAGCTCTGTCCCCACAGCATCATGGGAAGCACACGACCCAGAATCCGATAATTGGTACAAAAGACGGTCCACTGGCAGCACGAGCTGGAGTAACAGGAGTGGAGAACACTGGGGTTCTATTTTAAGTGCTGGTGTGCTACCAGTTCAATCCGGTGCGCGCATCCAGCAGAGGCCACGTTCTCTCTCTGGCGCCGCGGTTTTGTGTAACCGTTCGCTCCCTCGACACTCCTCAGATGTCTCTGTGCCACTCCCATACGCGTCAAGTCGCTCACTGCCTCCTTCCCCAGTAGCACTCGGCACCCCCGAGCCACAGGCACAGAGTGGGGTTGGTGATGCTGCAGACATATCTCCATGGGCAGATGTTAATCTCCCACGTCCCGCGCCACCTTACTCATATAATGTCTTGCGTCCGTCTCCATCCGGGGAACTCATCACAGCACCCTCACTGTCTCGTTCACGGCCCAAATTGCCCCGCACCGCCCGGGATCAACTGACATCCAGCACGAGCGGGAGTGGTGCACATTCCTCCAGTTCACGTAGACACGTCTGCCCTACGTGTCAGAAGCGATTCAATCGACCGAGCAGTCTCCGAGTAGGTTTTCTCAGCCTTATTTTTTTTTAATTGTTACGCGTGCTGACCTTCTGCAAAGACACACCAGAGTGTCCACACGGGTTTTCGCCCATTCATATGTTTATACCCGGGTTGTGGCCGGACTTTCAGCGTCGCCTCCAACATGCGCAGACACCTTCGCAAACATAGTGGTAGTTCATCGACTTCTGGACCTGAACTGGACACTGGACACGAGTCCGTGGGTTCGTCTGAGGGCGAGTTAGAGATGGATGTGGACGATGAGCCAGCTTCTGAGCTTATTCCGAGTGGTCTTCCCACACCTGGAACTTACTTTGAATGGACGGCGGTTCCCGACGCAACGTACGAGAGGGTTCTCGAGGATCCTAACCACATGCGTCACTAGACAGTAGCATGCTCCAAGATATCCCCTCATACAAACCCTCACATCGAGTCGTACATCCTTCATGGAGTCTCAGCTTCGACAAACGACTTCTCTCATCGCACACTATCTCTCCTTCGTATTTATTTGATATTTCACACACGTCACGTCCCACCATGCCAATACCACATTCTTTACTTCTATTTATTTAGTTATGTGGTTGTCTCCTTTTTCGCCTTCAGATTCTCATATATAAACTTTCACCTCCATTCCTTCTTTACCCAGTACTCAATCTCACTGTATCAATCATTTGACTCGTATCTGCAGTCATTGTATTTCCTATTGCGACCAGACGGAGCTATTGGTTTTCTATCTCCATATTTTTCCATTTCATTATTGTTGAACGGTGTCTTCTTTATGTTTTGGTTGCCATATATCATGACGCATATAGGCACTTGAGGTGCAAAACAACAAACGAAATATGTCAAAATAACACTTTTATGTTGACAAGTTGTGAAAGATCCTAAATTTCATGGCGAGCGTCATTAAGCGACGTTCTCGTGCCGTTAGTAGCCTTGTGAACTAAAGCATACCGCGTCCCATCTAAATCAGTACACCCTAATAAGTGCTTCCATGCTTCGGGTACCATTTCTTATGGCGGGTGTCATCACGGCTACTAGCAGGACTGCTACACTATGTAGGTTCTTTGGATTTCGAATCATTGAGAATGATATGAGCCATCATAGCCATGTCCGAAGAACATGTCGGGACAGCTCGAATCAAATTCAGGCTTGAAAGGACCAAAGAGCGTGAAAGACAAAAAAATTCTGAGGTCACGCATTCCCATGTCAGATTGTGACCTCAATGTGACAAACTAGTATTACATCAACTGCAGTCTGCAGATCGTCACCTCAGTGGGCGATTTCACATAATCTGCCTTGTTGTGGACACATTCACGTAAGTAAAAAGCAATGCTGATACTATCTCCTCGAAGATAGCTCTCGACCCAGATGTATACCTGGCTTGTGTAGCCTTGTGCATTGTGCAACGCCAGCCCACCACATCACGTGTCTGTGATTCTGATTGTTTCGTACCGAAGATTTAGCGTATGTCTATGGATTATCACCTACAATCGCTCGTCATTGAACTCTCAATGATTCTGCTATCAGCGTTATCGAGAACATGCAACTGCCCCTCATCATTACAATGCTTCTACGGCTAAATTGAAATTAGGTTGGCCCTATGATTTAACACGACATTCTTGGAAGCCCAGGGTAGAAAGGCTCCAAAGAGGGGATTTATTTCGGCGAAGACAACGTCACGAGATGCCCGGTCCGCTCAACAAACTACTCTGCTGGCCCGTATGATATACGCGTTCTCCATGTGACAGAAATAAATTATATACGGTCCTGGTCATGTAACGCTGGTTCAAAAGCTCAAAAATGTATGAGCTTCTTAGGTGGACAGTGCCAGCACTTATCCCTTCTTCAACTGTCCATTGTCTGGTGGAAGCGATCTCGCCATGTACACTGTTATTTTTCCTGCCCTGTGGGCAGCGTTGATGCTCAGCGGACGCGCTTTGGCTGCAGAGAGTCATTCCACGCCGCTTTACAAGAATCCGAATGCAAATATCGAAGACCGCGTCAATGATCTTTTGGGAAGAATGTCCATTGAAGAGAAGGTTGCCCAGATGTATGTCGTTTTTTTTTTTGAATAATCTTGAATCTTATAATGCTACTAGTATTCAAGGCGATATTGACGGATGGATGAATACTACTGACCCGTTAGACGACACGTTGACATTTAACCAAACTGGATTGGTTCGGCTCTGCATTAACTTGCGAACACAACAGCCGCTTAGTTCGTTCTTTTTTGTTTTGTTTTGGTCAGGAAGCGATGATGGCTTCTAAATCGGGATCTATCTGGGGTTTGTATTACCATTTGACCATCGGACACCTGATCGCTCACTACGTTATGTCAAGGTGGATATCAAATGCCTTGGGACAAGTTTGTGTAGGTGCTTTCTGCAAACCGTGCGATAGACATAAATCAACATAACTTTATATAAAGCTTCGCAATCACCGTTGGCCAGAAGTATCTCATGGAAAATACCACACTTGGAATTCCCGCTCTCATCCAATCAGAAGGTATACACGCCACCCATTTCTTTATCTAGACTCTCCCTTACACGAGGCTGCCGTTTCACAAAGGCCTTCATGGGTTCACGAACAACGGCACCACGTGGCCTTCTCCTATAGGCCTTGCTGCTTCATTCAACACCGAACTGCTCCAGCAAGCAGCAGCGACAATTGCGGATGAGGCTGAGGGTCTAGGTGTCAGGTGTGTATCTCTTTACCTTATGGTTCTGACAAGGCTTAAAAAACTTTCCAGCGAAATATTTGCACCTGTTCTCGATCTTTCTAGGGAGTTACGATGGGGGCGAGTGGAAGAAAACTTCGGAGAAGATCCTTTCCTGTGAATATGCCCGTTGACTTGTGAGCACGTCATATTTACTGACATTAATACAAACAGAACAGGGGAGATGGGACATGCCTATGTGACTGGATTACAGAGTGGACGCCGTCGTAACGCTTCGTCGACTGCTACGGCACGCATGGCGGCGACATGCAAACATTTTGCTGCATTCGGCTCACCACAAGGTGGACTGTATGTATATAATTTACCCTTTTCTCTCTTTCGTGCGTGTGAAAACGGTCTGAGTGTTATCGTGTAGGAACATCGCGCAGGTATCTGGCGGCGAGCGAGAACTACGAAACTTTTTTTTGAAGCCGTTCAATCGGGCTTGCGTAGACTCGTTGGCTATCATGACTGCATACTCTTCTTATGACGGCATTCCCGCTGTTTCCAACAAGCGTATGTAACATCCGATTCTTTGATTGAAAGGTTTGGTTGACTTTGCGGTGCCTTAGATTTATTGACTGATATCGTGCGTTACCGTCTCAATGCAAGACTATTCAGATGTTCTGTCTTTACTAAAATTGACATATAGCTACGAACGGAGTGGGGTTACAAATACTGGGTTACCTGTGGTAGGTGCCAATAATGGAGATTATATATCCATCTTACTGATTATTCGATTCAGATGCTGGGTGAGCTTCGTACTTCCTACGTTCAATGCACTACGTCTGAACCACTCCCCGGATTTCAGATCGGTTTGTACCTCATTGATCTTGTAGAAACGGATTCTGTTGGTTTATTTCGCATTAGGTGGATCTCCTTATCAGTACGCATGGCACATGTGGTACCCGCGAATGTGCAGCGAAGGCCGCGCTTGAAAATGGTATTCAGGGTGAGATGGGAGGTGGAAGTTACACCTACCTCACGCTACCTGGTGACTAAGCCTCAATACCTTGTTTTCCACTGATAAATCGCCGTAATATCCTAGATCAAATTAGCAATGGAACCGTCGACGTCAAATATCTTGATGAGACGGTTGCAGCCATGCTGAGGACTAAGTTCACTCTCGGACTTTTCGAAAGTAGGCTCAAACATAGCATGCTAGTACGACCCTCTTTTTAATTCCCGCAGATCCTTATCCATATGATGACTGGCGATCGTTCCTACGCACAAACGAAACACGTTCGTTGTTACATGATATGGAGAGAGAAACCATTGTCCTACTCCAGAACCAAAACAGCGTCTTGCCCATTAGCAAACAGGGCACTTCCGTTGCACTGATCGGGCCGCAAGCCGATCGGGTCACGGTGAGCATCTCTATCATTCCCATTTCCTGATAGTTAACTTGGTCATATTTACGCCGCGTACAGTTTGGCGACTACGTATTTTTCAACGCATCTCTAAATGGTATATCCCCGTTGGATGGTGCAAAAGAAGTACTCGCGGGCACCGATGTGACCATTAACTTTGCACAAGGCTGTGAGCTATGGTCCAATGACCAATCAGGTTTCGCTGATGCCGTCGCTGCGGCGGAAAAGTCCGACGTCGCTGTTGTGATGGTTGGGACATGGTGTACGTGCCGATCCATGGTCGCTTCATCAAAATACAACTCGAACTCGATTTACTTGTAGCATTGGATCAAACGTTGCTTTGGACACCAGGAACCAACGCCACGACGGGGGAGCATGTCGATCTATCAGAGCTGAGCCTTGTCGGTGCACAATTGGATCTTGTGAAGGCAGTGCAGGCGACAGGAAAACCGACAGTGGTGGTGTTCGTCTCTGGGAAACCTGTCGCAGAACCATGGATAGCTGAACGTGAGCAGAGTCATAGTATTTGTGCTGTCGCCTTCTGAGTGAATGTGTTTCAGACGCTGATGCTGTTGTTCAACAATTCTACCCCGGAGAATTGGTACGAGGAAATGTATATGAGACTGAAGCTGATTTATCCATGTTCCGTTATTAAAGGGCGGTGTAGCCATAGCAGAAGTGCTATTTGGAGACGTGAATCCTTCTGGTCCGCCCGTTTACGCTTTCATTCATGTTTATCAACCATGCTCAATCCCATGTGTAGGCAAACTCCCAGTTTCGTTCCCTCGCAGTGTGGGAACCACGCCAGTGTTTTACAACTACCTCAAAGGGAGTCGTCCAATAGATCCTGGATCTATAGATGACAATGGTACACTTCACTTTGGCCACCAGGTATAATCAGAATCCCTCTCCTCATGGTGCATCGCTGTGACGACTAATGTCTTTTTTTTTTGGGCAGTATGTTCTCGATACCCCGGTGCCCCTGTGGAGTTTCGGTCAAGGTCTCAGCTACACCACCTTCAATTAGTATGTACTAGTGCATATCGAGGGTGTCCTTGTTCACATTTTCTATGCAGCACCGACATTAAGTTATCTAAATCCACCATTGGAATCAACGAAAACTTCAACGTAACCGTTACTGTTCATAATACAGGCTCTATGGATGGAAAGGAAGTTGTGCAGGTGTGCTTCATTGAACACTACTAGTGTACTCTTATATCGACCGGATCGATGTACCATAGGTCTATGCGACCGACGTCGTCAGCTCGGTCGTCACACCGAATCAATTCCTTGTAGGGTTCCAAAAAGTGGACATCCCGTACGTTCATATGTCTTGACTCTCTTCTACTCACTTTTGTTCTGAAAACGCTATTCGTAGTGCTGGAAAGTCAGCTACGGTCTCTATCCAAGTGCTTTCGGAACAGCTTGCCGTCTGGACCCTGCAAAACACATGGGTAGTTGAGCCTGGGCAATTCCAAATAAATATCGGAACGAGTGCGCAGATTTTTGCACAGACTACGCTGACTGTACAATAGAAACATCATTTCTGTACTTTTTGTTTTCTTTTTCGTGGCTAGCTGTGTTGAGTTGATGGTATATTTTTTATCCTTTGCGACGATACGAAAAGAATTGTACGGATTGTTATACAATGTGTCTGTACTACATAAAACATAGAATGGCTCACGAGAGATATGTGGTCTTATGTAAATGTGATTGTGAACTTGAGTCTTGGTGGGCCCTTATTCATTTCTTTTTTCGCCACTTGTGGATTGCCGGTGTTACATAATAACAAAGAATTGCTTCTTTAGGACGTACAGTGCTCAAACGCTCAATTACTCAACATTGTGCTGGAGGGCGTCCCGTTCGTTGGGCGAGACTGTCTCTGAGACCCCCTGGAGAGACTCGCCCCTGGACAAACAGCACGGGGATTGGAGTCTGTCTCCATCTACATCAAATTCCATATAACATTGATCATTGTCATCAGCCCGTGCCACACGAACCATATGGTTGCTATATAGTCAAATGGTTCTCTGGGGTGGATTTCGTGTATTTCTTACAATACTAGGAAAAATACATAGTAGCTACCGTTCACCCTGCATGTCTGCATGATGCAGCTCCAAGTGCTTGTCGACAATTTGATTGCACATCCCGACCTCCTTGTTGGCGAGTCTTTGGCTGATGTCCTGTTCTTCGTGCAGATAGTGACCTTAGCAAGGCTGGCCATTGCGTTCCAGTTACTTAACATCTTGCACCCCCCACAGTGACTGCCCTTGCATGTTCATGCATTTCTCACAGAGGCATTAGACCGCTCTTGGGGGTCGGTAGAGCAATGCTGGCATGTCTTTGCTGAAGCGGTTTGGTCATCCACAGCCCCCGTCGTGGCTTCCACCCGAGACTGAGAGCTGTTCCGCCGCTTTGGCCTGAACCGAGGCATTGGCATGTCCCCCAGCTTCCCCTAGACATTTTCGACAGACCTGACTCACACCTGTCAATGCAGGTCACAGGGACATGTACCCGCCAACACATGTATGCCTGCAGCGTGGTTGCAAGAACTTCTGTGCCACCAATGAGATCTTGACCTTGCGCCAACCATCTCACTATGATGCAACATTGTTCATGAAAGGGGAGGGTGCTTTACCAATGTTCAGTCACTCTTTGTATTGTAAGAGTATGGGCTCTGTACTTGTGAAGGCAGAGAAAACCAGTACTTACGACCATGACTGACGTGGGCAGAATGTCTCACTAGGTACCACCCGAATTTTTGCGTGAACAAGCAGGCATCCACAAAGATGTATTATGATGGTGTGTTAGGGATGCGTGCCGGATTTGATGTCAGACGTTAGGATTTGCCGGATTTGACGTCAGGGTCGGAACTCTCCTTGACCAAGATTGGTAGTTGCAATATTTGGAAATGCGTGGAATACTGGATGACTCAGAAGTCGGAGATCCGAAGACTGATCTACATGGGCGTTGGCTTCAACTTATGGGTTGCACCCTCTTGGATTTCTAGTGCCCTGGTATTTCAGACTGAAGACTGGAAACTGTTATCGGGGTTCTGATTGGTTGGGTCTATTCGGAAGGTCAGTGCCAATGATGCGTTGAGACTTATCAGAGATGGGCAGGGGCTTTGGATATTCGGGAATGGAATAGTCAATGCGGATGGAATAGGGGTAACGATAAATCAATATCGAGTAAGGGTTAGCTTTACTGGAAAGTGAGTGTAATCAAGAAGGGTTTGGAATGTCGGATGAGGTAGGGTTGGAATAATCAGAATGATTGGAATGATTGGAATGATTGGGATAATCGGAATAATCGGAATAATCGGAATGATAGAGGATGGGCGGGATATATCAGGATGTTATGAGTTATATTGGAATAACAAGTTGAGGTAACAAGATGTGAAGGATGCGGAATGTAGGAGGGGTATAAGATGTAAGAGAGGTAGAAGGTGATACAAAAGGTAGTGATATGATACAATACAATACAATACAATACAATATGATATGATTTACAAGCTAAAGAAGCCTGATCAAGAGAAAACATATCTAAGACATGTGGGATTCAGAAATCGGGAACGGAAGATAAGGGTGCATGATACGGAGTTCTGAAGTTGGAGCAAATACGGAAATCAAGATGTGCGTGATATGGAGTTCTGGAGTCGGAGCGAATATGGAAATCGAGATAAGACGTATGGGGATAATGTCGAAATAGAATCGTGACTAAGAATAATAAATGGGGACATGTCGGAAATAAGCAGAAATGAACTTATCGGAATATGTGATACGTCGGAGTAACACGAGTCGGATCTGAGATCTAACAGTATCTCCCTTTTACAGCCAAGCCCTCAAGGCTGATTATGCTATCAAATACTGTGGGAAGTTTTGGGTGTCGTTTATCCATAAAGGCTGAGATCTTGGATCAGACATATATATAGGAGAAACACTTTGTGAAAATGCAAATCACTTTTTGATCCCCTACCACCCCCACCCAAGGAAAAAATGCCATCACGTGCCAAATCGTCATTGCCCACCTGCTCCGTCATCGAAATCAGCTCCAGCGAAGAGCTCGCCACTGAAGTGAGGGAGTATGAGCGGAGAAGGGCGGAATTGGAGGCCAAGATATGGAAAAGGGCTAAGGCGAAGTGGGAGAAGCAGGAGAGGGAGGCAGTGGAACAGCGGGAGCGGGAGCGGAAGGAGAAGGAGGAATGGGAGCGGAAGGAGCAGGAAGAACGGGATCGGAAGGCGAAGGAGAAGGAGGAGGCGGATTGGAGGAAGTGGAAGGAGGAGGTGGATCAGCAGAAAGCCGAGTCGATGCAGGCGGTATGGGAGGAGTTGAGGTGGGAGGAAGCCTGACTCAAACTTGTTTCGCTAAGTTGGAAATCTTCTTCTCATTGATGGATTGACAGAAGAATTGGACTAGCCGGAGAAGGTTGACCAAGAACAGAAGGTCGACCAGAATTCGAAAGGTGGCTTGGAATTCGTCAGAGGCCGCAAATGGCATCTCGAAGACGCCTGGTCAGAGGCTGATGAATTCAACGATAGGTGCGTGCTCTGTTGGACATGGGGGTTGGAGTGCGTCGACGAGGAGTGGAGAATCGGAAAATCGCAGAAGTGGGCCTGCATTTGGTGTCAGAACAATCAGAAGAAATGCATGAGGCCAGGCAATGCAGATTTTGCGGCAGAGATGGTGGGGAAGTCGTTGTTACCGGCGTCCAGGCGGGTTCGGGTGGAGAACACGGAGGCTGGACCAGGACTGGCGACGAAAAAATGTCAGGCGGAAGCAGTCACGGATTGGGAAGGGGTGGCATTGTTGGGGAAAGGTAAAGGACAGGAGCAGGCGACGGAGGATGATGCAGAGGACGAGGCGGAGGATGTAGGGCTCACGGCAGAAGTCCGCAGGCTCCGAAAGACAATCCATTCCCTCATGAAGTGGCTCCGCTACAATGTGGAGGGGATGGCGGCTTTCAACAAATCGTTGAAGAAGTCGCACAGGATCGTGGAAATCGAGTTCAAATTCCAGAAGAAGCGGTGGGAGACGTACCACAGAGCGTTGGCACCGCCACCGGAGTTGGGCTTGGAAGCTGGGTCGGAGAATGAGGGGGGAAACGTCAGGCTGCAACCGGAGACGGAGAAGGCAGCGGATAAGGGGAAAGGGAAGGCGAGGGAAGCAGATGAGGTTGGAATGGATGTTGATGTTGTCCCGGAGGTTTCAGAGAAGGAGGTTCCGGAGGAGGCGGAAGTTGGTCAGAAACCAGAGGCAGAAGTCAGCCAGGAACCAGAGGCAGAAATTGGCCAGGAGGCGGTGAATCTGGGAGAAGCTGATTCGGAGAAACAAGTGGAAGAGGAATCAGGGAAAATGGTGGGGCTTGACCTGGAGGTCAATGGGCTGGAAGAGGAAACGATGCAGTGAATAGGAGTCGGAAGGGGAAAAGTAATATAAATAAATCAGAGGAATTTCAGTGAAGTAATGTAGAAGTTTTTAGACAATGAAGTTATTCTTTTGTTTGTTTAAGATCGGAAAAAATGAAATGATCGGAAAAACGGAAAGCTTGGGACAATGGAAATGATCAGATCAACAGAAATGATCGGAAAAACGGAAATGATCAGACAAACGGAAATGATCAGACAAACAGAAATGATCAGACAAACGGGAATGATCGGAAAAATGGAAAACTCGGAAAGACGAGAAACAGTGAATCAAGGATGTTTGAAGTTCAAGGGTGTCAGAGAATTGGGATAAGTTGGAAACAGACAAATGTTGGGATTGACTCAGGATCGGGATTGGACTTGTGGGGAATCATGAAGAAGTTGAGAGGGTCGGAGTATCAGGATGTGAACAGTCATAGATGTAGAAGGAGTTTTGGAATTGCGGGATGTAAATAGCAAGCTTAGTAGGAGCGAGGAATGGAAGCATTGCGCTGGAGATTGTCGGAAAAAGATTGGAGTTGGCGTGGGGGATTGGAATGGAGAAGTTGTCAACATAGTGGCTACTCCCCCTTCAAGGTAGACATCCCATTGTCTACCTCAAGCGTCGGAAGGTCAGTAAAGAGTTGGAGTGTCGGAGGACCGAAGGATTCATCGGGAACATATTGGCTTTTCTAAGGAGATGAACGGTGTCTTCTTGGAAATTTCTCAATAGTGGTCTTGATGCTGTCTGGTTGAAATCGTTGTAATCACAGATTACCTGAGAATTCAGAGAATATTGGAAGTTTGGACTTGAAAAGGGATAAGAGGAGTGAATTGGAAATTTCAGGATTTCGGAGAACTGTTTGCAAGGGAAACAGAGTAAGGAAGATGTGTAGGAAAGAAAAGGGTGTAGGAAAATAGGAATTGAAATGTTTTGGTGGAGTTGTGGGTTTGTTTTTGGAAACATTGGTAAGGTACTTGATATTCGGCCTGGAACATTGCCCTAATGGTTGAAGGGTCGGAATCAGAAATGTGAGTCGGAGGATGTACGGATGGTGCATTCATGGATATGAGGGTTTTAACAGTGCCTTTCAAAGGGGATCGTTATTGATTCTGAAGGCGGTTTGTCGGTCATTGTCCCATAATGTGGAATTTGGTATTGATGACTAGGCTTAGAGTCGGAGTAACTGCATTGTATCTTGAATAGTTGGATTTGGAAGTCTGGAAGTTAGAGATTGGAAAACTAAATCTTGGACGTGGAAGGATGTCTTTGAGGAAGATTCGGCGTTCGGACTTGGAGATCGTCCTGGGGTGTTCTTGAGGAAGTACAGGCGTACTGTGCAGAATGTATCGGATGAAATCCTATAGCTAGAGCCTCATTAACATGTTCTCGAGGTGGTTCTGGCATAACTAAATGTAAGGAAAATGATTTCCCAAAGTGAGATTCTCTCCCTCCGATAGATGTGATCTTGTCAGAGTACATAGCAGAATATTGATGATCGCTTGTCAGGAATTGGAAGAATTGATGTAACGAATTTTCCTATCAGAAATGCACCAAGGTTTCGTCAAGCATTGATGTTGGATGTTATGGCGGTGACAAGCATGATACTCGACAGCACCTACTACACTACAAAAGACGCTCACTGCACACGCGCCTATCATCATCAGCTTTCGCCAGACCATCATCTGCTGTGCTACCTCCAGTCCGCCAGACACATCATCTCCACACTCATTCTATTTTTCATTGATTCTATTTTCAATATGCCATCCAGCATTGCCGCCACCATGTCCCATGATTCGTTTCAGATGACCACCAAGCCAGACATACACGTTGGACCACATGTTGAACTTCCTAGTCGACGTTCTCCCCTTGATGTTCATTTGTCCAGTCCTCCTCAACAAGTCGCACATCGTCGGTACTATCCTCTATATGTCGAATCTCCTGAAGGCCCATACCGAATATTCCCCTCATATCCTCCTTATCACATTCACGATTGCATATGGGTATTCGATCAAACCTTCCATGCTCCCTTCTACGTCATCGGTTTTGACCCAAACTTCGAACCAGTGAATGGTTGGCATCGCATCGTCCTCAGGAATAACTGGTACATCAAAGAGCACGGACCAGGAACAGAGATTTTGCTACGGTTATGTGCCTAAGGACTTCGTCAAGAAGGACTCGTCTTCGTTCCCTCTCTGGAGGAAATTCGTATCCAAGTGTCGTGATTGGTTCACATGTTTCTGAGTCGTCATCAAGTCACATGACTCACTTACTCATCTTCGGAGATATTTGACAAGCAACTGGAATCCTATTTGGACGGCTATGACTCATTTTTCATCACCTGACTCACTCGCTTCTTGGCTGTACTTCTATTTCCAATTGTTCCACATGGTCTATTGTCTGTGACTCACTTCTATTCTATTTCTGGCTTCTATTTCCAATTCGCTGCCACATTTCTATTCATTTCTTCGACCACCTGACTCATTTTTCCATTTCCTTACAAACCACTTCCTATTTTGGTTTTCTGCCTCTCGCCGTTAGTCATTTCTCCTGTCTGCTGTCGATGACATCGTTGTATGGCATACTCACATCGTTTGTTGTTCTGATCATGTATATAAAGGCCTGTTTCGCCTTAGTGTACCCCAATTCACCTCTTTCAGTTGGATTCACTCGTCTAAGTCTAAGTCTAAGTCTTCTAAGTCTACTACTATGTCTACTACTTCTACATCTACGTCAAGGCCAGCTTTGTCAATCACATGACATTTGCTGTTGTATCTCGTCTACGCTTATGTCAGCGTATTACGTCATCATCTTCTTCACTGCTACGTCCTCCTCTTCATCTTTGTTCTACCTTTGTTGCTGCTCAAAGCGTACTGAGCTGAACACCAGTGTAAGTAGCCGTGCAACGACGACACCGCTACCCACTGTCTTTTGGATCTATTTCCGAAAGTAAACCGACAGCGGGTCAGGGGATGTCACAGCAAAGTCGGATTTTCGGAGATTCGGAAAAACGCAGATTGCAGGTTTCCTAAAGACATGTCATAGAATTGAATCTTCTTGTTGAGGAGTGCGGAACTAGGTACTACCCAATACCCTGTCAATCAACGGATTGTAGTGGGTGGGTTAGTGGCGTTCCCAGCACATCGGAACAATTGGAAACAAGTGTCGTTATACGTAATGTAATAGCGACCGGATTTTTTGCTCGACGGGAGGACATGATTTGGCATGAATCGCCTACTGGGTGTTACAACATAATGTTGTTGGTGACGGAAGGATGGACACTGGCAGAAAGCGGGAATCCAAAGGGATGGTGTTTAAGACGTAATGATCGGTCGAAACTGTTCGGGAGGGTGATTTTCGGAGTTTTGGCGGAATTGTTGGAAGTACGAAGGGTTTTTCGGAAAGCATCTGTGATGTTCTCCGTAAGGCACAAATCAGATATGGGTGCGGATTTGTGCTCAAGAGTCTTTGAGCTGTCAGTTTTGGGGATTCAGAAGGTCCTCTAAAGGGACCTTGATGTCGGAATCACTTAGCGTGACAGTTGTGGTTCAGGACTTTGCTTTCCTGGTGAGGGATGATGACCTCAGGCATTCTTTCACCTTATGACCAGGTTTTCCACAGTAGAGACATAACTTTTGATTGATGTGTTGTTGTCTCTCCTGTAGTACTAACTTGCCATCTTGTCTGAGGATGTCAGAAATTTTTGGTGTCAGCAAAGTCGGGGTTTGGTTGGAAATTGCTGCTGTGTATTGTGAGTCATCACAAGGATGGTTGGAAGTTGCATTGTCGATGCTGCTCAGGATTGGGTCGGATTTGAAGTCTTCGTCTGTGAGGCACTTGTTGAAAAAACTGGGGTACTTGTGAACATTTGATAGGTTGACGACATTTCTGGTAGATCTGTCGGTGTCATCAAAATCAAGTGTTTGAATTCGGGTGTCGGAAGACATTATAGAAATCATGAGTGTTAGCTTGTAAATACTGTTAGGGACACGTGCTGGATTCGACGTAGAACGTTAGGATTTGCTGGATTCGACGTTGGGGTCAGATTTGGTTGGAACTCTCCTTGACCGAGATCGGTAGTTGCAATATTCAGAAATGCACAGAATACTGGATGACTCAGAAGTCGGAGATCCAAAGACTGATCTACATGGGCGTTGGCTTCAACTTATGGGTTGCGCCCTCTTGGATTTCTAGTGCCCTGGTATTTCAGACTGAAGACCGGAAACTGTTATTGGGTTCCGATTGGTCGGGTCTATTCGGAAGGTCAGTGCCAATGATGCGTTGAGACTTATTGGAGATGGGCGGGGGCTTTGGATATTCGGGAATGGAATAGTCAATGCGGATGGAATAGGGGTAACGATAAATCAATATCGAGTAAGGGTTAGCTTTACTGGAAAGCAAGTGTAATCAAGAAGGGTTTGGAATGTTGGATGAGGTAGGGTCGGAATAATCAGAATAATCAGAATAATCAGAATGATAGAGGATGGGCGGGATATATCAGGATGTTACGAGTTATATTGGAATAACAAGTTGAGGTAACAAGATGTGAAGGATGTGGAATGTAGGAGGGGTATAAGATGTAAGAGAGGTAGAAGGTGATATGAAAGGTAGTGATATGATACGATATGATACAATACGATACGATACGATTTACAAGCTAAAGAAGCCTGATCAAGAGAAAACATATTTAAGACATGTGGGATTCCAAAATTGGGAACGGAAGATAAGGGTGCGTGATACGGAGTTCCAAAGTTGGAGCAAATATGGAAATCAAGATGTGCGTGATATGGAGTTCCAGAGTCAGAGCGAATACAGAAATCAAGATAAGACATATGGGGATAATGTCGAAATAGAATCGTGACTAAGAATAATAAATGGGGACATGTCAGAAATAAGCAGAAATGAGCTTATTGGAATACGTGAAATGTTGGAGTAACATGAGTCAGATCTGAGATCTAACATGGTGTCCCTGAGGTTATTCAAGTTTCCCAGAGGTATTTTTTTGAATCGGCACTGCTGGAGCTGCATGCAAATGAGATGTGTTTTGCATGGTATACCCCTTTCCTTCAGGTTGGTTTTCCTGTACATAACTGCTGAACTACAGGGAGTCCAGTGCGAATTGCGCATGGATCTACAACCAAGCCTTGCACATGGTGGCCCCTCACCAGGAGAATAATCCTGGGGCATTCATGGCAGCACCAGGGCTACAGGCAGCACTGCCTGCATATTGGTGTTTGTCCCTCAGGATGAGTGGCGACCATGTGCTTGACCGATTTTTATTATATTCTTTGTTACTTCACAAGGCCAAACACAGCGAGGTTCTAGCGCTGCCTCATGAGGCTCCTTCGCAAAGGCTTCAGCTGGAGGCAGAAATGATAGCCCAGACTACAGCCATGGAAGGGTTTGGGCAGGGGCACTATACCCATGCGTGCAATTATATATGAGAATGACAAGGAGAACTTGGGTGAGTGCTGAGGGATATGGATGAGACAGTCAGCTGCCATCACTGATGAAGCTGCATGGGCCAGTCAAGATGTAGGGCACTGTGAGTGATGGAATTACCATTGGGCACCTCTATTGCGCAATCCATGACTGCAAAATCCTGTTGGCAAATGTCAGTCAGGATATCGACTGTCCCACCCACCTGGGGTATGAAAGTAAATGTGCAGTCACCAGTTGTGACTCTGTGTGTCAGGTGGGCTTTCTCACATGTGAGGAGTCCAGCCATCATGCGTTGGAGAGTGCCTATTGTGAGAAAGGGGTCACATTCTTCCAAATGCACAAGAAGATTGACAAGCGAGGTTTGCCAGTGACTCTGTGGCCCTGGGGGGAGTCGACCTTGATGCCATCGTTGTCGAGGTGGATGAATCAGAGGAATCCCAGCCCTGCTTTCTATCATGTGATGAGAAGTTGCCAGCAGGGAATCAAAGGCTGCATGCACAATTTGGCTGGAGGTGTATGCACAATGAGCAGCTGATAATCTGTCCATGTGGTGTGATTGTGTCACAAGCCACGTTCTTTGGATCAGACGCCATATCTGCTGTTAGGGTATGTTGTGAGTACCATGTAGAATGAGACTCACGATTACCATTAGGACTTTGTGCTGAGCACTTTTACCACTC
>MU134320.1:39929-151743 GCA_015039355.1 Ramaria rubella
TACACGTAAATATACCTACTGTAAGACTAGAAAAGTCTTCTAGATCTCTCAGTGGTACCTCAGCATACCTTTCACCATGTCGCAGAGTATCTTGTGTTCGAAATAAACGTAGGACTGTTCACACTGAAACTGTTCTGGTTCTAACTTATGGATCCAGAGTAGTAGAGCGTGTCCTTTCGGCCTTACCTAGGACAGTTCGACACCTTCGGCAATGAGGTCATGGAAGATGTCATTCATCATAGTCTGGAAAGTGGCAGGGCTGTTAGTGAGGCCAAAAAACATCACTAGAGGTTCAAACAGTCCCCGATTTGTCCTGAATGCCACTTTCCACTCATCACCCTCCTTGATTCTGACATTGTTAAAGCCCCAATGAACATCAAGCTTAGTAAAGTAGTGGGCCCCTCATAGGCTGTTGACAAGGTTGGAAATCAAGGGGAGAGGGTAGCGATTCTTGATTGTCATTGCATTCAGCACATAATAGTCTTGGACAAACCATAGGGCACCATCTTTCTTTTTGACAAAGAACACTGGTGAGGCCATTGGTGACTTCAATGGTCAGATGTGTCCTGTGCTCAAATTCTCCTTTAGGAATTTGTCCAACTCGGCCTGTTCTCTTGGGGAGAGGGGGTACAGCTTGGGTGAGGCTCTGGGGTTGGCTCCAGGTTCTAACTCAATGGCATGATCCCATGGTTTGCATTCTGGAAGCTTGTCAAATGACTCCTTTGCAAATACATCTTCACAGTCAGACAGGTAGTCTGGAAGAGTGTCTGAAGGTTGGGAGCTGCACCAGGCAGCTTCTGCAAGGCATTGGGATGTTGTTGAAGAAGCACAAATGAACTTGGCTTGGGGAGGGAGCATGGCAACTAGAATGCAGTTGCCCTTTTCTATAGCTTCATCAGATGTGTCTTCAGCTGTTTCAGAATCACCCCCATACTGTTGACTCAGGAGGAGTTCTTCTTTGGCTGTTGATCCATCTGAATCATGCATGAGAATAGGGCAAGGGCCAATATGACAGGTGCATAGTCGTAGGGCTTTCTGATGTTCTTCCTTGATGATATTGCGACATGTATGGCACTGAGGAGGACACCGAGACATCTGTACTTCTTGGGACTTCCAGTCAACTTCTGGGTTGTGGTCCTGAAGCCAGGTGTAGCCAAGGATCATACGTTGATGGCTTAGGCACATAACAGCAAACATGGCTCTCTTGGAATGGTCTTTGTACCATAGGATTAGATCAACAACTTCAGTGATAGATCTGGATTCATTGGGTGAACCATCAACATTGTACACAGGAATAGGATGAGAGAGTGGTCATGCAGTGAGGTGGTTTTCCTGAACAAAGGAGTCGATAGACAAACCAGTGGCACCAGAGTCGAGTAGGGTGCAAACCGACTTGATCTCTGCTGTATCGGTGGTTTGAACCTCGACTGGGAGAGAGAGGGAGTTTGGGCCTGGGGTGGAGGCAACAACATACTGTGCAGGAAGATCTCGTTCCCATTTTTGTGATGTAATCAAGTTTGAGACTGGGGATGAGTTAAGGGTTGTGTGTCTAGCATTCACTGGAAACAAATCAAGGTGTCCTGAGCCAGGAAATGCTTGGGGCATCGTCTGGAAAGCTATCATGTTAACATCATGTATGGAGTTATAAAATGCTTGTTCTATCTGATATGGCCCAGATATGTTTCAAAGTCAGGCATATATGGAAAAATTAAAATGTTCATAGCATGTATTCCATATTATCACTGGATTTGTTCAAAATATAGCCTCTTCCGGTGCATGCACAAAATATTCCATGATAATATGAAATACATGCTATGAACATTTTCATTTTTCCATATATTTCTGGGTTTGAAATATATCTGGGCCATATTGAATAGAACAAGCATGTTACAAGTCCATACATAATGTTAACATGATAGCTTTCCAGAGGATGCCCCAAGCATTTCCTGGCTCAGGACACCTTGATTTGTTTCCAGTGATTTCAGTCTCCGTAGCTGAGGAATCAGGTTCTGAATCTGTATATTCATCATTTACCTGATTATAGAGCAGTGGAGCAAAACAATTGGAAGTTGGTGGCAGGGGCACACTATTCACCTGCTGCATGACACAAAATCCTCTTCTCCTTCCTGAGGCTCTGGACCATCCTCCTTGACAGGGCTTGCAACTCTATGATCAGCAGATGACATCAAGTGGGAGATCCATTCATCCTTCTCTTCTGTGGTCATGGTACAGATGTCAAAGGCTTGAGGACATTCTCAAGAGAAGTGGCCTGGTTTTCCACACCTATGGCAGACCAAAGAACTGGATTGGCGACGATGGGTGGCATCTACCTCCATGGCTACTGGCTGAACAGCTGTGGTGACAGCAGGTGGGGCTGGCTGAAGCTGCAGTGTTGAGTCAGATTGGTGAGGTGGATGTGGGTTTCTGTGTATAAGAGCAGGAGAGACAACAGTGGGGCGGGTAGAAGTGTTTGGTGTACCACGGGAAGCACTTTGAAACGCTTCATTGGCAGCACGTGCCTGTGAAATCGTCCTAGCCACTGAAAACCATTCAGAGAGGTCATCGTCTGAGGGGTGTCCTTCAACCATATTTGCAATTCAACTTTGGATGGAGGGGTCTAGACTGTGACGAAATTTCATGACAAGGGAGGCTTGTTCCATATACCCAGACTTCTCGACCAGTTCTTCAAACTCATCAATGTAGTCGTGGACTGTACAACGATTTTTATAATATTGATGAGACTCAAGCTTGGTCTTAGCAGTAGTCTCTTCATGAGGAAGGAAGAATGTCAATTTGAATGCCTTTTTAAAGGAAGCCCAAGAAGGATGAGTAGGTGTGCCAGTTTTGGTTTCCATCTCAAAGATACGTGTGGCGAATGAAGAGGCACAACCAGACTTCATGAATGACAGGGCCCATAGGACCTTGGCGTGATCATCGGCAAACTGGGTTGGGCACAGGGAAAGGTAGAGCTTGCATGAGTTTAGGAAGGCTCATCCTTTCTCTCTGTCACCAGTGAAGTCAGCAGGTGTGGCAGGTGTTGTGTGTTTGTGAGTGGTGGGAGGGGAGAGTGATGTGGTCATGAGGTTGGCGACATCATGGTTCAAGGTGTGTACTTGGACATCTGTCTGCCGGAGTTGCTGTGCTAACAATTCCTTCTCCTCTCTTTCTACATGCAGGGCAGTCTCCAGGACAGCGACATGTTGGTGAAGCTCATTGTAAGCCGCTTGGAAATCGAAAGGAATAGGGTCTTCAGAGATGGGTGTAGACATGGTAGGGATAGATGGAATATAGAGAGTGTACCAGAGGGGTTCTGAGCTGCTATGCACCTGAAGAAGTCAATTCAGAGACAATAGAGGCAGTAGCCGGTCCAGTAAGTTGTCAGGCTTGTCTACTATAAGGGCAACCTCCAGGAGCAGTGGACTATCACACTGAGAACTGGAAGATGGGAATCCAAAGATATATCAATATACAGGGATCTACATACAAAGATGCATACCTGGCAGATGGGAATCCAAAGAGAAAAGCCTAAGGATACCATCGCCGAGGTAACTACCTAATGGGGTACGCAAATAGGCACCCATACGTCCTGGTGCACTAAATATGGGCACTTATTTGAATGAACATAGAAAATGCAAATAGCAAGCATAGAAATAGGGTAAAACATCAAGGGATGTGAATAGGTGCTCATCCATCCTGGCACAGGATGGATGGGCGCTTATTCGAACAACACATCGAGAATAAAAGGGGTGAACATGGGAGAGGAGAGTGAGAGTGAAAAAGTAGAAGAATGAGATAATAGAGGGTGTAGAAGGGGTTCCCCTTACACTTTTATGCCTGACAGTATTCACTGACAATGGTTCCCATTGCTTTTCGGCCCTCTAATCCCAGCCATATTTTTCCAGCTAACCCAATGTTTCCATCAGAAAACCAATAAACAAAATTCAACAAAAAACTTACTGAAGACTTTTTTAATTGGGCCTCCTCCTGCACACTCCACATCAACTCAGCTTTCCACTAATCCACATAGTTTGGTCACAGCTTATTTCAATGCCTGACCTTCACATCATTGACTACAGTGTAGGTCTCCCAGGCAGTCAGCATGACACGACTGCCTGGAAGAGCACTCACATTCCACAGGAGCATGGAATGCTCCTGGGTGCAGATGAGTGGGTATGGGTGGACACTGGACATGGTGTATCTTTGCAGAGATGGTGTCAAGCACCATACAAAAAGTAAGTCATTTTCTATATACAATGCCTGTGCCTAAACTCGGGTGGCAGAGGCCCAAGAAAGATTCCCCTAAGAATGATAGATATAACTACTACATGTCTTGTGTGCACATGCATTCAGAGCATTGGCATTTTGTTGGCTTCCTCAAAGGCCAGTGGTCATCCTTGCATGGTTTGTGGCTCCATATAGATAATCTCACACATATACGATTTTCAGTAATATGGGTCAGTACATGCATCACACTACACAACTTTTCCATCTTGCAAGAGGCCAAGGAGCATGCAGGGGAAGACATAGAACTAAATGAGTTTTTTCATGAAGGAATGGAGTTACTGCTAGAAGAGCAGAGGGACAGAGAGGCATGGGATGATATGGTGGAACCAGAGGCAGTGTCAGGCATCCCACTGGTGCAAGGATGGCTGCAGCATGAGGAGCTGAAGAAGATCTTATTTGATCATCTAGGCAGCAAGCATGTGTAAGGCAGAGCTTACCTTTGTATTTATTTTCCACTATAGTCAGGGAGAGTTTGAAGGAAAGAATCCCCCCCCCCCAAGGGGGGTGCACTTGAGGAAAAGGGGACATCAGATATGTAGTCAGTAAATGCATGCATAGCTGAGATGGATACTGAGCTTTTCACCTGGCTCAAGCCCAATTGCCTTTCCAAATGCTCCATCTCGTACTGGTGTTCCAACACCAGATGCCTCTCCATCATGGCCATTTTGTGCTCTAACTACATTTTTTTCATCTGCACAGCAACATCAGCCTCCAATTGCTTACACTCCTTACATGCCTTGTTATTCATCTTGATCACCTCACTGATTGTTGCATTCTGTGATATGACAAGCTCCAACGCCTTGCCCAGGAGTGACAGTTGACTTTTCTTCACATTAGGAATGGCCACAGTCACACCTCCTTTCTGTCCACTGGTACATTGTGCAGGCTGCACAGCCTGCACACTCAGACTCAGGGGGCTTTCATCAAGGTGCAGGGATCCTGGCACCCCCTCAACCATCTCTTCACCCTCCATGCCTTTGTCTATCGCCAGCCTCATCCTCCCAAGGTGTAAGGGGAATCCCTATTCCCTCCCTTTCTCTATTCCTTGACTCCCTTCATCTTCATTTCCTCTTGTCTATTCTCCTCTCTCTCTTTCGCCATTTCATTCTTCTTCTATTTTATCTACGTGTGGCATCCGTTCATCAAGTCGGAAAGCGGTCGCCGGCCGGCAGGGAGGCGGTGAGAGGGCTCTGGTGGAAATGTGTCCATCGGTGACCTGGGGGTTGCATACGGACAGTTTGCGTCCATGAAGGACGACGGTCACTCGTTTCACAAGTGGCCGACCAGCCCTATGTCCATCAACCAATCTGAAAGAGGCTGACAAGGAGGCGAGGAGAGGGCCCTGGTGGAAATGTGCGTCCATCCGCGACCAGGGGGGAGGGGCTCACGTACAGATGGTCCGTCCGTCAAGGACAGCGGTTGGTCGTTTTCCGTCCATGACGAGTGGCAACTGGCCAATCCGTCGTTCCGCGACCATCACACCTGTCCAACCGGTTCTTTCGTAAACGCAGACGGTTTTGACGTATATACAGTTTAATAGGGATAACGATGACTCGGACCCAGTGCTGGCGAAAGAAGACACTAGTAAGGATAAGATTCACTTAAACCGTTGTACTGAATTGCACATCCCATCGGTTCCGTATCTTCTTGCTTTTAATAGTGGCTGCACTTTTGAGATTCATCGAAATGGAAATTGAGCTGTCAACGTCCAGGCTCCTCTCTACAATATCGATTATGGTAAGAGACCCTACTCTTCATTCATTCACATAATAGTCTTGAGGTGCTCTATAACATGCAATGGAAAACTAGCGATGGACAACATTTCTTTCTTAGTAGTTTCATGATTATGATCAATAAACTTACCGGTACAAGTTCAATGCGACCTGTGCCCGTGTCTGGCTATTCGTCGGTTGCAGCCATGACATCCTTTCCCCATTCGCACGATTCCATCCATGGATTCAGTTTCAGTTTTAGATACTTCGTGTGTAAAACATCGATCGTTTGATAATCGAGGTTGTATACAGAGATTATCAAACACGTACTTTCGAACTCTTTTAAGAAATTACATTCGAAGTGTATACCCGCCTTTTTACAAAAAAATATCAAATTCCCAGACCCGAGTTCGGTCGCCGTCCTCGCAAACCGCCGAGAGATTCACAGAGGGAGTCAACGAATGGGCGAGAAGGTCCATAACTATTGGAAAATCTTCAGGCGCAAAATTGGATTCCACATTGTCCAAGTTTAGAAGGTTTCGATGGGCCAGTGCTCGGGTGTCCAGTGCCGCCACTGGCAATCGCAATCATACCAATTCCAAAAACTATCTACAATAATGCGCAACGTCCTGACGGTATGCGAAACACCGAAGTCTACTGGTAAGCCATGGGTCCGAGACTCCGAGTCATAAGTCGAAATGAAGTGTGTCGAGTTGAGGAAAAAGGTTTTCGTAATTTTTGAATGCATAGCAGCATAGCTAAATTCGGGGTCAGATATCCGAGTCGTGGTTGTTTGGTCATCGGAGTCTCGCCGGAGTCTCCGGGAGACAGACAGTCTTGCACAGCCGACACGATGCACGCACTCGAGATTCGTGACAGAACCCCACAGCATTTCAAAATATACTCTCTCAGTGGCTGGACAGATCAGGGGAACTGAGAACTTCTTCTGCAAGTGAGTAATGTTTTGACAAGGTGCTGTTGTTTTTGCACTGAGGCCATTGGGTCGATCGTCCAAGTTAGGGTGGACCGTACGGACAACCTGGACCTCAAGCTGTGTGACAGAACGTTCCACTGAAAGGACATCAACGTTTGACAACAAATGGATGACTAATTGCGGTCATGAATGGCTACGGTGGCTTCGGCGAACTTGAAGAACTGGAATTACCATGACAAGCTTGAGTACCAAATGCTCTGCAAGTGGGGGGAAAATAAGATACAAATCAACGCAAATTAGGGCCCCTCACTTGGTCGCAAATTAATTTGCGTTTGCTTAGCGCACAAATCAGTGCAGATCAGACAAATCAGATTTGTGGCTGGCACAAATCAGATTGACAAATCAAAAATGGAAGTGCCGTTTCAATTGGATGCTGTACAGGTGCTCACGCTCTTATAAAACGCTTCATAGTATAAAGGCAGAGTACATCCATCCCACAGTTTCACCCACGAATACCTATTGTCACCATGCCACAGCAAAATGTTCTTTTTCTCCAGGCTAAGCAAGGCGCATTTGAGGTCGCATCGAGTACAATTCCCCAGCCGGGATCCGATGATGTTCTTGTAAAGGTGAATGTCTATGTCAGCCACTGTTACCAGCTCAATCACTAAAATTAAAATCCCACCAGATCCTGGCGACTGCACTAAATCCTGTTGACTGGAAGATTCAAAAGTATGATTCATTCATCGACAAGTACCCTGCCATTTTGGGTACGGACTCCGCCGGTACAGTAGAACAGGTTGGTGAAAACGTAAAGACCTTCAAAAAGGGTGACCGGGTGTGAGTTTAAAGGAACACCTATCATGAGAGGTCCTCAAACGTTTCACTAGCGTTCACCAAGGTTACTTTACAAACGATAAGGCCACCTTCCAACAATACACGACCGTACCAGCCGAGATCCTCGCAAAGGTATAGCATCGCATGCGTTTCCTACTTTGATTCTTTTCGATATTGCCTGCATACAGATACCTGAAAACATATCTTTTGATCAAGCTGCCTCTGTCCCTTTGGGTATCGCGACAGCTGCAGTAGGATTTTACAACCCGCCAAGTGGAAATGGCGTCGGACTGACCCCACCGTGGATACCAGCTGGCGAAGGTAAATACCAAGGTGGTATCGTCATCTTCGGCGGTTCTACGTCTGTCGGCCAATATGGTGAATGCCATCAATTCTTCTGTGATAGACTAAATCTCTCATCTCTTACATTGGTAGCGATACAACTTGCGCGCCTCTCCGGATTCTCCCCTATCGTGACGACGGCTTCTCTCCATAACGCAGACCTTGTTAAATCGTTGGGGGCAACCCACGTCATTGACCGGAAAGCAGACGTCGTCGCCGAGGCCAAGAAGATCTTGACCCCACTTCCGGATATTGTGTATGACGCGGTCTCGGAAGACACCCAGGAGCAGGCATGGAATATCCTTGCATCTAATGGAACTCTACTCCTTGTCCAGCCTGGGAAAGAAGTCCTCAAAAATGGAGAAGATGGCAAGAAGCATATTTCGTTCGTGGGAAATGTTCATATCCAGCGTGAACTCGGTAAGAGCCTATATGCCAATTTGACAGGGCTTCTACAGTCCGGAAAAATCAAGGCAAGCAAGGAATCCCCTAATTTTATACAAAAATTTCTGACGTCCGCATAGCCAAATCGTGTCGAAGTCATCCCGGGCGGCCTAGGAGGTATCGTATCTGGGTTGAAGAGGATGGAAGAAAACAAGGTTTCTGGAGTGAAGCTTGTGGTTAGGCCTCAGGAGACGGCTTGAAATGTACGATATGGTAGCGTTACCACTTGAAGTGTAACTGTGGATTTAAGAATTAAACATCAAACGCTCCGCGTGATAGCTAGTGAGAGTGCTTGGGGTTCGTTTGGGTATAGTCGAAAATGGTCTCTGGACATTTTTGGTCCCCGTGGAGGAAAGTATAGCCTTAGTAAGGAGCGGCTTTCGCGGATCGATATTGTGGTTATATGGTGGTCATTATGCACTCGAATGGTGAATACGTTATTACCGCAAGTCTGCAAATTGACTCGTAAGGACACTAGGTTAACACGCCAAGAAATACCTATATGTATCATTATACTCCTATGAGTATCTCATCTTCAGCTTCCCGGCTTACCTCCTTCCATACTCTCACACTTCCTTTAATCATAAATCTGAAAAAGTTCTAGATGGGTATGTGTGTTGGGTACATTAAAATTGAATTCAGCTCCGGAAGCATAATATTTTAGATGGGTCTATCCCAGCTTTAACAAACACCATATTCTTTGCCTTGTCCGGATTATGAAAAGCAATTTGATCTCGCCATGGGTCAGCTTGTCCATACATTCGCTACGTGAATGAGGACCGGGAGACACAGAAAAAAGGACAGAGTTCGTAGAGTCAGGAAAACATGAGATGAGGTGCAACGTTGATTCATCAGGAGCGATGAAATTCAGGAACAAGATGAAAGGGAGACGGAAGGGCGATTCTGGGGCAAGGAAAAGTATAAATACATAAATAAAGTATCTATGATCTACTTGTACCCATACTCTAACATCTTCTGACGGATTTCACACACCACGTCCTACTATGATTACAGTAGTATAATATTAAATAAACATTTAAATTGATTATAATGGCGACGCACCCTTGTATTCTACTGGTCGCCGTACTCACCGTGCCCTCACAGACATCCTCGTGCCGTTCCTTGCTGACCCAACCCACTATCTTCCATCCACTCTCTCAAGCTTCATTCAAATATTCCATTAACCCACGGCGCGAGATCAACACACTGCTCACACCTCCGAACCGCGTCCCTGATCCACTAACAATCTTCTTGCTTAACTCCGTCGTACTTGTTATTCCACCGCAGATCTCGTCGCACATACACCTGGTTTATATGACTTTTTACACCAGAATAGCGGAGCCGCCACAGCCGCGAGGTTCTCCTAGATGGAGTTGAGCATATGTTGACACAAATGAACGATACAGGGTCACGTACCTCGGTTGATCCGAACACAAGGAAAGCAACAAGCGGTACTTTCCAAGCAATGATAAACATTATGGAGATAAATATGAATCGAAAAGTTACGTACAGGCTCCTTGGAACATGTCCATCAAGGTCGGTACTTTATTCGAAACTCCTTCGACAACTCCACCCGTTGGCGCTATCGTTATGGGCCATATGGAAGCACTTCATGAGATGTTAGTTTATTATGATAAATTGGAATCATAGGACATACACTGCAAGTATGATGCGATAAACGCTGAAAATGACAAGACGTACGATGATAGAGATTGAAATAGCTTTATTTGACTCTAGGTGACGGAATGTCGACCAATGGGAGAATATCATATTGATGAGGAGGACTGAAGAAGTGTATCAGCTTCCCGCGGACACATCGCATTGGAATAAGGGAATACCATCGAATGGTAAAGTGAGCACTAGTAATAATGTAGTAGATGCGGGGACGAGAACTCTTAATCTTTTAGGAGACTGTCAATATGGATGTAGGTGAAGTGAATAACGACTCACAGCGGGCTCTCTATTCCACAATAAAAACGCCCCGGGAGAGCGTTGCTCGCTTGCTTCGCGTAGAGATCAGTTGATGTTGTGAGAGCACGCAAAAAACAGTAGACGTACAGTGATCGATATTGAAAACAATGAGACTAAAATAATATGCGGTAATAGTATAATCTAGTCGCGACTATTAAGGCTAATGTAGCTCCTATAGCAGCATGCGATCTTACCAGTGCTTGAACGTGGGGGATCCATTTGAGCTTCATACAGGTACCGTGGATGGATATACGGAGATCAAGCCATAGCTATCTTCCAGCATTGAGTCCTTACAATTGATACTGGAATTATAACCTACCTTGGACATAAGAGTCAATGTTGAGAAAGCAGTCATTGGCTGGACTCCGTTAAGTAAAGCGGCTTGTATAGCACATGCAGTTACAGGTTGTCCGGAAATAGTGCTTGAATTCAAATGACTCCACTGTGGCGATAATGGGAAGTTAATGGTGTGGGTACTATTATCTTGGTAAAGCCTGAAGCTTGCGAGGTAAGAGGCGGAGAGCGAGCGCACTCCAGTAATACGAGTAATACGTACGCAAGTGAGAATATGACACTGGATATAGTCCACGTGATACAAAAATTGAAATATATGGGATCGCGACTGATTGTGGAGACTATTAGCGAGATGACGACCAGAAGGACTAGGCCAATGTGACCGCCAACGATCTGTAGGGTAAGGAATATTATCTGGTGTTTTCTAAGATCTGCCTCCCATGGTTCATATAACTCGAGAAGATTGCAAAAAGTCAATACACACCTTCGTCTGCTCCGTTCAGACTGTCCAATATCGCCGTCTGATTCGGCGACAGGTGAAACACTACAGTATTGATTGAAACTCCTCCCTCACGACACCAGCTCTCTAATTCTATCGCATCGAATCAGACTTGTTAAGGGATGGTCCTAAAATCGAATAAACCTAGTACACCATGTACAGCGCCCGCAATTAAGTTGTCCTGGCCCAAGCACAGGGCTTGCTTTCCAAGAGCAATTACACTATCGTTTGTGCATAGGCAGCGTGGGCACAGATCTACGGACATTGCACCCATGGCACTGCACTATAATACGTTTCATTTATCTGTTAGGATGTAGGCGAGCCGAAAAGTGTTAACTAGACAACTGACAGTATTTGGCCGTGTTATAACGAGTCCCGAAGTCGAGTGTTGTTGTGGAAGGACGCTGCCTGATCCTGACATCAGTAAAGCTTTCTAGAGGATATATAGTGAAGTAGATACCCCACACTACACTGAAAGTCATGTAGGCAATAGCAGAAGTCTTCAACATTGTCGTACAAGTACGGCGATATGGCAGGAACAAAAATGGTATTATACACATTCATGGGGCTATGCATTCGGGAATCCCTTGCTAAGGCTTGCTTACATAATTAGGGAGAGGCACACACACTCTCGCCTTGACCATTTGGCATTTAGGCCGAAATCACATTGACATTTTATTTTATTCCAAGTAAAAATATTGGGCTCCTTCAAAACGTTCACTCAATTATGCTGATCATTGTCATGTGAAACGATTCGCTGCATTACTTATCGGTACAAAAGCACCACAGTTTTTACTCATAAGTAAACAAGCACCGACGGGGCCGTTTGCAGCCCGGGCAGCCCTGGGCTTGCCCGTCGAAATCTCCCTGGTCCTCCCGGACATCACGGTCAGGGAAAGTCAGGCAACCGCAGGACAGGGGAGGACAGGAAACCGCAGTGGCACCGCTCTGACGCGGTTACGCTATGCCGCGTCTGAAGTTACATCTACGTGGATTGTGACAGGAAGTACTGTGGGGACCTCACGCAAAGTACGAAAAGGTCTTGCATCCTGAACGTTGGAACCTCCTGCACGATAGCAGGTACTAAGAGTACCAAGGAGCAATTCAATATCTAACTCTGCGGCTAGAACAAGATGGTGCTGACTTTCTTTCAAACATCAATAGTTGCCATAACTTACGACTGACTCTCCCGGGCCTGCCTAAAAATCACTCGAACCCTTCACGGCTACAGTTACCATACTTTACGCACGGTAACCCGACAAGTCCACATCAGTCAACATGCCTCGCTACTCATCTTTTCCTGGCAGAACGACCTTGCCTCCAAAACTCTTCACTTGCCCAGAGGAATTTTACGAACTTTTACCAAAGCTGACCGGATTTCTTCTCCCTGGAACTCCCTGAACTGGAAGCATCTAGATGGCAAATAACGTACGCGCCATATTCATGCTATTAACAGTTTTCCCCAACGCCAGCCTACCGGCATCATGTGGGATTCCTTGTCGCAGCTTGGGCCGTGCACAGTCGATGGCATCATCGCTGCAGTACTTCCACAAGGAAGGGCATCCGAATATGGTTCAGTTCCCTTGATCGAATTTCTTTCCCAGCTTAGGATGGGGGGATGTGTAATATCTGGGAAACTGCGGAATGGTTGCTTGAGGGTCATCTGTGTATCCCATGTCTAGGATGATTACTGGCGCAGAGACTAGGTCGTAAACTCGTATCATGTTTCAGAATTCCTCCCTTTCGCCGTCTGCAATCTAACATTTCCTATCGTCAATTCATTCATCACTCAGTTCCACTGGTACTTAAGGCCACGGTCAGATGGGTACTCGATGAAAATCCAGTATCAATAGCCACCTATGGATGTTGATGATTGCCTCTCTTGTCGCAAGCTCAATTACATGAACCACTGCCGCATCAAAGACCACCCCTAGATCATCCAAATATACCTCCATTATGGCTCAGTCACTCCCCTCTATGTAGATGACATCTTCCATTCATCTCAATCTCAACGGATTTCTCCCCCACGTGTATCGGGCAACCTCAATCTTGAGCTTGGTTTCCATGGAATTAAACACCGCCATTGTTCCTTATAAGAAGCAGTACAGATGGGAATAACATCGTTTTCATCCATTTCCTTGGACATTTGTTTAATGATTGACCCGTGATCGTTTCTCAGGGGTGCGAGAGTGAGTGCATGTTAATGCGCGGGAGTGAGTTCGTAAGGCCCTCCGAACCTTCAAGTAGCTTCAAGTTCAATTTACCACGTAGTTCGACCGTCAGCATGCACTCATTTATGGTGTCAGTGGGCTGCTGGCGATAGAGGGCTGAAATATCCAAGTGAAAGTCATAGCGAACCAACTCCTTAGACGGGACATGTTTGAGATATAGCCCGGAGCTTCAACATAAGCCCCGCTTGGTAAACGCCTGTCGGTCTTGCAAATGTTCAGGCGGCGTGTCTTCTGATTCCACTCTCGGTTACAGTACCTTCATTCTTTTTATTCTCCACCATCACCCGGATTGTTTTAAGCACACACCCGTGCTTGCCAAGCCTTTCTCTCCTATGTCACACGACGTATAGGAAGAGAGCACGAGAGTTGGGTCCCAATCAGGTATATAATTGGCCTCCGAAGAATGATACGCTATATGGCCAGCTCTCGCGTGCTTCATCGACATTCAGTACATTTAAGCCCAAAAAATTTGACGTTTTCATGCACAAGTTCTGTAACTCGCATGGTTTCGATGAGCACCATGTTCAAAACCCAAACCCCTCCCCGCGATTCTAAAGCCCCTGGAACGATCGCCTCTCTCTTCGACTCTCTCACTGGCGCAGAAGTCACACCCCTTCCACAACGCTTTGCAGATCTCAAGCGGAAGCTCGTTCCAACGCCAGAAGCGGAACGCGCACTCGAGAGGGGGTGGGAACGGCTTTTGGACGAGCTGATGGTAATGAATAATGTGTGGGCTGATAAAGGGACTGAGGTGGGCTAGCGGTGTTTTGGGATTCCAATTCTAGGGTCCATCGTTAATCTTCTGGCTAATCATGCTTCATAAATTCATAGAATATTCCATGTATTGCGTACGAAGAGCTTGTGGGTAGTGATAACGCCTCAGTTGCAGCGCAGGCCGTTAGGGCATGTGGAACAGTCGTGGTGAAGCGCGTTGTGGACGAGAATGTGGCAGTTGGTTGGATGGAGGGAATACGAGACTATGTGAAGAAAAACCCTGGCGTTAAAGGTTGGCCGCCACGCTTTTTTCCCGTTTTCACTACGCAGCTCTTCTGACATAACTTTATCTCAACGTGCTCGCCACTGCCTTCCAGGATTTCCTGAGCACGATCCTCAAGTATATGAGCTCTACTGGTCTCCCTCCCAAATCGCGGCGCGCTCCCACCCGTGAGTTTCTATCCAATCCCATGCAGAACTTAACTCCCAACACCCGCCCCAACTTACAGCCGTATGCTCAATCTCCTCGCCCGCCTCAATACCCTCTACACCGCCTCACTCTCTACCTCAATCTCCCTCATTCACCCCATCCTCTACGCGGACCGCTGTCGCTCCCGCCACCCCGGCGACACATCATTCTCCCTGGGCCCGCACGCAGATTCCGGGACACTCGAGCGGTGGGAGGATGAGACGTATAGCTCGGTTTACAAAAATATTGTGCTCGAGGGATGGGAAAAGTGGGATCCATGGAGCGTGGATGGGAGGGTGAAAGCGAAGACAGATATTTATGATGCGCCTGGAGGGTGCAGTGTTTTGAGGACATTTCAGGTGTGTTTTCCCTTCCAGTGTCGATTCTCTGTTATATATTCCACGCTAGGGCTGGCTCTCCTTATCATCCACCGGCCCCGGCGAAGGCACTCTCCGTGCGTCCTCTCGTGCCCCTTAAAGGTAAAACACTAAAACACACCCTACGTGCAGGCGTACATCCCTCCATTAAACACGCGACCACCTACTTCTGGATGCGTCCGTTCTTCGCACCCGTCAAGCCCCTCACCGCCTTCCACTCAAAAGACCTTGATAATTCGGGCTTCCTCAGTCCCTCCAACTGGCGCCTCGATCTCGATAGCACCACATTTCCCGGTTCTCCCATAGGGCGAGGCCAAGAGTTTTCTGATGCGACACATCCACACTTGGAGCTGGGGAGGGTGATGACAAGTGTGCCGCGCGTTGAGCCTGGAGATTGTGTATTTTGGCATTGTGGTACGTCCATCGCTCCTTTCGTTCACCTCCCACATTTTTCCTCATGATAATTACCCCTGCCATACAAGTATAAGAAAGACACTGTACTAATATTGGCACACGCAGACTCTATCCACGCCGTCGAATCCACCCACTCCGGCACGGTCCCGTCGTCCGTCATGTATATCCCTTCCGCCCCACTCACCGCCCAGAATGCAATATACATGGCACGGCAACGAGATGCGTTCGTACGTGGTGTACCACCCCCTGATTTTCCGGGTGGGGCCGGCGAGAGCGAGTTCGTGGGGAGAGCAGGGGTGAAGCATTTAGAGGGGGAGGGAGGGAGAGCGGGGATGGGGTTTAAAGGATTTACGGGAGCAGAGAAGGAGAGTGCAGTGGTGCAGGAAGCGCATAGGATTTTGGGGGTTGCGTGAAGGGTGTTCGTGCCTGTGAGTCCTGAGGCCTAATATAGATATCAGGATTTGCGAAATGACACCAAGAAAGCCAGCCGTATACCCAACTGGATTTCGGACATCTGTTAGTTATCGTGTTGTAATATCTTTTTCCATCTCTTCAATGCGGGCTATTTATAATCTGTGATGGAAGACTTGGATGGATAAACTGTATTCGCGGTTAAGTGTGGTTGGGGTCCTGAGATGATTTGGCCAACTACAAGATGCTTAGGAAAATGGGTCACCACGTAGGTAGCGACATAAATTCACCAAAAGTTTGTGTTTTACTCTCGTTGGTTGCGACCTCCCTCACAGAATTGTCCGAGACGCGCACGTTAGGCCCGCCGATGTCATATAATCATCATTTAGAGTTGAGAAAAATTGCTCTGCCCGGTTCTGGAAGGGTAACATACAGGAGTGTCGTGAATCGGCTTGCCTCGTGGAGAACAGACAACTACTGCCCAGTTTATACACTGTAAATGACAACCGTGCCGTGGGGGTTGAACAAGGCCTTATATAGATCATGCACTTCTGTTTCTGGACAGATGCGGGACATATAATCCGTCGCTACAAAAATCGACGGTCTTCGATAGTCATGTGGAGCTCCGGGTTGCGGCATGGAGCAACGGTTCCTGAAGGAGGAGGAGGTTCGCGTAGGCGGCTTCCAACCTGAATTAACAGAAGTCAAATCTTCGAACAATATAATCGAGTGACACATGAAGCGTAGATGATATTATTACTCACCTGGGAGACATGACTCCGGCCTCTTTTCCTCTGCGCACCACACTCCCAACAATTCCCTCGATCTCCATAGGACGACCCATTTCCAGGTCCACCAGCATGCTCGGCTTGAAAGGGATGGCTTTGAACCCCGTAGGGTTGTCAGCACGCCTGGCATACGTCTCCGCATAGTTCATGTTCGAGATATGCGTCGCATCCTCTATGGCAGAGGGATGAAGGGTTATCCCAATTGCATGTGCAATGTTGACAGCCCGGAAGAGGAAGGGAATTTTAGACGATAACAGGGTCAGGTCGGTGATGTTAGAGACATACCTCTTCCATGAGTCCATATATAACAGGAGCAGAAGTGCCGATCCATTTGTCACTTAGTACCGTCGCAAGGTTCGCCCGTGAGAGGGTACTGAAGACAGAGTAACCGATATTCCTGTCGTCATGTGCATAAGCCTTTCAATGACAGACTATGATTGAAATACCACAAGTTCTTGCGCCATCGCTCAGAATCTATATGGTCCGTTATCGTGGCGGCACTACCTCCTCCGCAGAGAACATCAACAAAAGTGTCTAGGCGATTCTGTGAGATGGATTTATTTGCCTCATCGATGCTTTTCGGCCAATGTATTCCGATAACCAGGCGTTCCTAGTGTCTTTCGTTCAGCGGGCCAATAATACCAGGAAACGACACGAGGGAAACAGTATCATAACTCACCGTGAGCCCGTGCTTGACAACCTGACCTCCGTCAACTGCGCTGGCATATATCCACGCACAAGCACTTATAATAGTGGCTGACGGCGAGATCATGGTCTTCAATTCGTCATGTAAGCCTATACCGTTTTGTATGAGAACAAAGGTGGAGGCATGGTTGATCAGAGGGCTGAGGATTTTTGAAGGTTGTACGAGGTCAGGTAAAAATCTGAGCGATGCAACCTGTTACTGATGTATAGATATTTGACATGAATTCATAAGAGCATACTTGGCTGTGCATACTACGTAGTCATATTGTCTATCGCACGCTTCGGATGTCGTCCTTACAACTGAAATGTTACGAGGGATTTGGTTTGAGCGTTAGATTCAGAGAACCTTGGTGTACTATACCTCTGGATGGTCTCCATGCTTCAAACAACCCGAATTTTTCAGAGCGGATATCCACGCCTCGACCTGAGGAGGTGGAGCGTTACTGCGTATATATAAACATAACTTAAGAATGTAGTACACACTATTCAGAATATCAAAATTGGACCTGCGGGGATAGCAAGTTTTTGAATAATGCAAAAGTGAATGGGAATATGTACCTGCACACAGCGGTTACTTGCGCTCTTCCCGACCGCTCTAATACGAAGCTATACAATGTACCCAGCGCTGAAAGCGTCGAGTTTAGTAGTTGATACAACTCTTATGATCTCAAGACGCACCCCCAAATCCAACAACGCAAACTTGAAGCATTGCTCCGGAGAACCGACAAGCGTCGACATTACATAGTCAGGTGAGCCGAATCATGCCGGCGGCCGGGGCCGGCCCGGGGTGCAACCATGTGCGACGGCTAGTTGCGCTTCTGTCTGGTCAACAAAGCGGTATAAGTATATAGCTGAGCTTCGGATGCAGGACTTGTTATGGCGTTGGAATGTTCTAGTCATAGGAGACTAGTAGTACCCAAAAAGAAGTGTTTGAAAACGCTTCCGCGGCGTTTCGAGTCGTCCGAGCTTGTTTTCCACTACATGTATACCAGCGCGGAATGGGTGAGACAGGCTCCAAGGTTACTGGTATGTGCAATTTGTACTGTGTATATTTTGTTTGATTTTTTCCACGGATGACCCTTATTAATACTTGCGTATAAACAGAGTGAAGAAATTCAGGATGAACCCGTGGAACCGTGTCGATATCGGTGGCCGAAATGGTAGTGGTCTTGAAGATACACATGACTCTTTGAGATGTTTGAGCGCAAGTATAACTTTGTTAAACTCCGCGCGCTGACGACACCATTGAATCGTAAATAGATATCAGCATTGACAATCTGTTGGTAGCACACGATCACTCGGAGAAACCTTCGAAGCCTGGACCCGCCTAAGGGCCCCTAGCTCAGATAAGCTGACAATTCTATCCAAATCCCATAGCTCCTTCTTTAAAATCAGTGAAGCCTTTTCAAGTCGCCATCCCACTTTCACGCGCCTGACAATCTGAATCAGGAAGACGCAGTGACGGTAATGTGCTTCCTCGTGGTCATTCGTGTCCCATGTGATGGGAGTACGACTACACGACTCTGCGCGAAGTGAAGCGAAATGGTCGGCAGATATATTTTGCACCTAGACGCGGTGGGAAGACGATGATGCCACGCAGCCAGTTGAGTAAATTATAATTATAGGTGGGTGTAATTATCGTCCAATGAATGCTGCTTACGCTTATATGAACAGTACAGCTTAGCTCTCCACTATTTCATTGTTGTGAAGATTCAGACTTCTCTACAGTCGACGCTTATGATCGGGAGCCTGAGCAAGTGCAACAAGGTTGATCGCAGTCTACATATTTGTTGAGCGCCGTGGCGCCGGCAATTCGGGCCGACAGAAGAAGACATTCACCTCCGGTGAGTGGCTAAGTACAAAATGGCTGGGAGTGGACCGTCGACCCCACTCCTGTGTTCACTAATCACTCGAGAACACTCAATATGGTTTTTAGATTGGGTCGGTTGCGAGGGTATCTCTTTAAATTCCTCGTTTGGTTTGTCCAGAGTTATAACTAAGGTTCAAAGGCGTCACCTTGCCAATGCTGTTACATCTGCCTCTTCTCTGGGATTCCTCCTCTTCGGTAAACAAATTTTTTATCATTTCCACGACTGGTTACTGATGGATAGTTTCTACTGAAGGTTACGATCAAGGTATTTTTGCCACCGTCGATGAATGGATCGATTTCTAACAATCTGCCCAGGAGTCTTGTCCGGACTACTTCTTTTAGAAAGATTCAACACCCAATTTCAACTGATGGCTACTGTGAATGGTCAACAGGTGCAGAAGGCGGCGAAAGTCGCCAACATCGTACGTTAACCCTATTATTTGAGATCATTTACAGCTAAGTCATCATCACAGGTTAGCTTGTATGAGGTGATTTGTGTACCGATACCGTTGTTATGTCACGATTGATTTTTCTTTTGAATTTCTAGATGGGTTGTATGTTCGGCGCTATTTTCATTCTATTCAAAGGCGAAGTGCTTGGAAGAAGAGTGCCCATGATGCTTGGGAGTGCAATATTGGTAAGCCAACTCACATATTATGTGTATATAGTCGGCTTGGTGTCTTATCCTACGCCACAGATCGTTGGCGCTGCACTCCAGGCATCCGCGTTTGGTGTGCCTCAAATGATCGTCGGCCGCATTGTCGCAGGTTTCGGAAATGGTAATTGAAATACACTTTCTGATTTAACTGTTCAATATATTTAAGTATTAGGTATGAATACTGCCACAATCCCGGTATACAACAGCGAAATTTCTAGACCAAAGCACAGGGGTCGGGACCTCGCCACGGGGCAATCGATGCTCATAGCTGGAGTTGCATTCTCATATTGGTTTGGTTAGTGTGGAATTTTTATCTCCTATTTGATGAGTACTAACGCATTCCTGTAGACTATGGTTTGAGCTTCGTCAATTCGGACATCAATTGGGTGAGAGATATTTAAGCGAGGCCTCGTTAGTGTCCACAAAATGTCTGTATACAATTATTAGAGACTCCCCATCGCATTTCAAGCTGTATTTGCCATTGGCTTGATTTTGATATTGATAGATCTTCCAGGTTAGTTTCGTCCCACTTCATTTTTCTCCTCAACTATCCACTTCGGCTCGCTTATTATCAAATTTTCCCAGAGTCCCCTCGATGGCTACTTGCCCGGGGGAGAACTGAAGAAGCACGTGTCGTTCTGGCTCACCTCACCTCGAGCTCTGCCAAGCCTACAGACCCCATTGTCATAGAACAGAGCCAAGAAATCGAAGATGCGATCGCCCTCGAACGTAAAGTCGGTGGCGACTTTAGATATATGGAGTTATTTGAAGGTGGGGAGATGCAGAACTTCAGGCGGATATGTCTATGTTTTGGAATACAACTGATGCAACAGGTGTGTGTTTCCCTTAATAATTCCCTATCTCGTGTACTTAAAGCCCTTCAATGGATCGTCAGATGGGAGGAATAAGTGAGCCAATCGTGCTCGTGTATCAACTGATGGCATGCTGGCTAACATTTCGGCCCCCCAGACCTAATTACATACTAGTAGGTGGCGGCATGAGCTTTCGGGAGGATTGACAACTAAAGTTTGCAATAGTTTGACACTCGTTTTTACATCGATCGGCCTCTCCAATAACCTTTCACGTCTTCTTTCAGGCTTTAACGGCCTAGAATAGTATGTCGCTTTCTGACGCCGGTTGATAGTCCTTTGTATATTATTGACGATTTACCCTCAATGGCAGCTTTGCAGCAGCCCTAATTCCCATCTTCGTATGTTCCATTTCTCATTCGCAAGTCCACAGAGCCTTCGTCGCTGACTTGAGGCCTGACACATACAGGTAATAGAGAAACTCGGTCGTCGCCGCTCTATGATGTTTTGCGCCGCGGGATGTTCAGCTTCCATGACAGTACTGGGCGTTCTATTGGCCACGGGTGCTACCGGGAGCAAAACACGCGGGGCCGCAGCAGCAGCGATGATGTTCGTCTGTAGGTGGCTACTATGACCAATACTTTCCAATGGTTGATTTTCTGTTTCTTCTCAGTTAATACTTTCTTTGTAAGTAGTTTGCCTCCACTTGAATGGAATACTCAATTCTTTCCTCAAGGCCATTGGATGGCTAGCTATTCCGTGGCTGGTGAGTGCCTACATCTTCCCCTTCACATATACTCCGCATAACACATTCCTGCAGTATCCTGCTGAAAGTGAGTTTTCTCTCATTATTTATTGCCTCCTAAATACTCTATTTCAAAATTCTCCTAGTCTGCACTCTACGACTGAGGTCTAAAGGCGCTGCTACGGCCACTGTGTCGAATTGGCTATTTAACTTTGTGCGTATCATTTCCGCCGAACAGTGTAGTGTAACATCAACCTCGCGACCATATAGGTGATTGTACAAATCACTCCTATCGCCATACAAAATCTGGGATGGAAAACCTACATCAGTGAGTAGTGTCTCTATCACGAAATGCGTTGCTGTTCTATGCTCAATTTCGCAAATGTCAGTGTTTGCAATTTTCAATGCGGCCTTCATTCCCACCGTTTACTTTTTCTACCCCGAAACCGCGCTTAAGGTCAGTCCCTGATCAAACTTTCAAGTTGTTTGATACGATGTGACAACATTTTTCTATAAAGCCTTTGGAATCAATAGATACAATATTTTCGTCGCCAGACAAGAATAAGATCGGTACTGGGGAAGATGTGCTTTCAAGAAGCGTGGGTAGAACACGAGGACAGGAGGGCAGTGGCATTGAGGACTTGGAGAAGAAGGAAGACGAACAAAATGAACATGTGTCTTAGTTTTCCGAATGAAATATGATATGAATAGGACACTAGTAGAAAGACGAAATGTGAATACATAGATTCATCATTCAACAAAAAGTTCAATTACCGAGAGAAACATGTCACGTGCTGTTGCCAAAGGCGCTCCAAGTTGATTCCTTCTTTGTCTCAATGTAACGTTATGCGCATAGGCAAGCACAACTTTTCTCGTAGGACGACGTACAGAGACACAGGATTTGGATTCCGTAGCTCCTGTTAGGCTCCCACTAAAAAGTGTTGATTGACTTGCGACAAGCTAAGGATGGTAGGTGATGAAGGACACTCAGAAATCATCGAAGGAAAGAACAGTGCCGCAGGAGGCACACTTTCCTGCGTCAACGAACCAGTTTGGAGCCTGAACCATTAACAAAAATGCCCAGACTCGGAAGGAGTTTGCTAGGTTCCACTATGACACATAGACTTCTCTTGAAGAGATATTCGTGTACTCGTGAGGGTATGGAATCAGATTACGGTGTCATCTATGGCCTGCATCCGACAATGTCTCCCTGACATTGAGCTAGGTGTGTCGCAGATGGCGGGTTCTTGGGATTCGGAGGCAATACCCATAGTGTAGTGTGGACTACTTTGTCACTTGGTCGGCAGCTTCCTTCTCAAATTCAATCTTAGAGCGGTGGTTTACTCTGTCAAACCCATATCTTCTGGATGTCTACACTCATACCGCTTCCTGGTTCCATCGTGATCCTCCGCCTCATACGGAAGAGATTGTGAACACATTTATTCGACAGCACCTACCTATAACTCGCCTCTTCCTGGCGACTATCACAAGTGCGCCTTCACTGGTGGATCTCTTCCTGCTAGGCAAACCTACAAAGCTCACCAAATTGCAATTCTCGGTGTCGAACGTGAAAATTTCCAAAATTCAATTGGAATCATCCATGTCCCGAACCTCTCCCCCCTTATCATGCGCCTGGACATCAGGGCCTCCCAATATTTCTACGCTAGAGTCCTTTCTCAACGTGCGACAAGCGATATTCCATTTCGATGGTATATCTTACTGCGAATATTTTGACACATTCTCCCACTCGCAATCTTGCGATGCTCCACTAAAATTTGACGTGTGCGGTGAACGAGGACCTGGATATCAGTGCACATGCTGCACCCTCTTTTCCGTCACTCCGATCGTTGACCTTGGAAGTAGATCTCTTCACTCATGCGTTACCACTACTCACAGAGATTTGCATATCCCAAGATTGGAATCTACGCCTAAAGACTGAGTTTTACGGTGACGATTTTGATGGCGTGATTGACACCACTGGCGTGTGTGAATTTCTTTCCTCTAACTTGAAGAAATCGCATCATCTGTACCATTTGACGCTGCAGTAACTAAAGCCGAGGACCGGCTTATTGGGTGCTTCGTAATGTTTCCTCCCCCGCCACCTTGGACATATCCTCCTCATCCCCGATTCTCCCTTTTTTTTCCTGCCCTTGCGCTTCTCTACGGATCAGAACATTGAGCCTGGTATTCCCCCTTGAAAACATCACTGTTTCAACACACATTCTTACCTTTGCTGTAGAAAAGTTTACTTTGTTCTGAATTAGTCCCAAATGGATCACAAGCCCAGCAATCTACGAAAAATCACTTCCGTTGAGGAAAGACCCTCTATCCTGCAGGATACAGCGTCGGCTTGCAGAAACCCCAATCGGCAGTAAAACTAAGGTGTAGACTAATATTTAAATATAGGCTCTGGTGTCGTACTGATTCTTAGCTCAGCTATGAAGATATCTAACACAGATCGAAAATCCTGTTGTTATTATGTAACGGGCGGCCATTGACACTCTTAATGAGGTCAGGCAGAGATGTGCTACTTAACCCTAAGCTGATCAAGCCTAATAGATCGAAATATTGTTTAGCGGACTTCAACGTCGCTTGTGGTCAGCATTATTCGGGATCAGAAAGCCAGAAAGGAATCTGGTCACCACGACTTTAGCGTACTCTGTGTTATCGGGAAGAATCGGATTCGACTTAACTTCTCCTTTCAACACTCGCCATAATCATTCTCGATGAGAAGCCTCAACTTGAAAGTCTAAACCCCCTTGAAGCGTACGCCCCACCAATCAGTGAGCAGTATTAATAATAGACTGCACGCTATGGAGTTCTTTAGAGTTCCTGTGCTGTTGACTTCTTTTGATGCATGCGCCGCTTACCTTTCACTCAAGTTCAGACTGGAGCACAATGAAGATGAGGTAATTTTGAAGCCTGATCGAAGTGAAAACCATGTACATGGGGCTCGGAAAACTGACACATCGATGGATCCTCAATGTGCTCAGTGATTAGGCTACGCATGGAGTCGTGATAATTTTATGAGTCTCGAGACTCGGAAGAAATTCATCACTGTGGAGTCAACAACAGTGCCTGGATATACTATGTTTGGTCATTCGAGCCTTACAGTAACTTGCAATGCCCACCAAACTTCGCCATAATGAAGAAGAATCACGCTGTTTAAGAGCATGACTGATCAGTGATTGATCACGCCACAACCCCAGGGTATTGAATCAATACTCCGATAAGCCCTTTCCTAATATCCTTCGGGGGACGCGTGTTTACAAAATGTTTATTTAATGCGAGCACACTCAAGCTCTCCCCTTAAACGACATAAGAAAATTCGACCACGACGAGAACAGTACTATGTTCGCTGTCTCGGCCTGTCTGACGCATTGGGATTGATGCGCATCATAGAAGACACTAATGCACATGTCGCTGAAGGTCGCCAATCACCCATGACGGGCACACAATTCGAACGGTATCACGTGCAAGTGTTCGGAGCTAGACCCGCGTAAATTCAAAGACATGTGGTTCTGGTTGAGAGGTGAAGATAAACCACAGCCGATGAGAATGAAAATAGGAATGAGATGAAGTGGGAAGAATGTCAGTTACCTAATTCGCCTGTTTATTGATAAGATTATACAGAGATATGTAACTTGAACAAGCTGAAATTTGAGGCCGTTTAGCAATTCTCATACTTGAAGAAATGCATCAGTGAAGTTGAAAGTCGGCGGCACCGCAGGAAGTTATATGTAAGTGAGGCGATTACATGTAAAGAAGGCACCCATATCATGAACTTAAGTGTGCACCAGATTTCCTCCGCGCCATTAGAGCTCACGAGTTCAACGCGGGGGAACAGCCACCTCTCCGGCGAGTGGTAGTGCTTTCAAAAGTGTCTCATAGGTCGACGGCAATATTAGGTAACACACCAAACGTGGGATTCACACCCTTTCTTTGGTAGCCTACTAAGCGCTCGACATTTTGCAGTAAGACTAAGATCCGATTGGCCTTAAGCTTGGCTTCTGTGCTGTGGCTGCCCCAAAAATGGATTAGTAGTAACTAGTAACGGTCTGTTAACGTCGTGCTTGATGCTATAGATTTCGAATCCCAGGAAGCAACCACCTCTTTCCAAGGACTCGTGCAGACTTAATGTGTATCAGCTGCTCGGGAACTCGAACGCGCGAATTAGAAGATGATGAGGCAAATGACATGTATGCTTTCTATACTTGCTATCGATCACAATGCTCCAACTTTCAGTCTAAGTCCCAACTGGATCTAGGTACACTGCGGCAAGGGTTCTGCGGTCTCCACAAATCCCATTGAGGGCCATACGTGACTTTTGTCATTTTCATCTCGCCAAATCACGGGACAACTTGAGTCTCCAAGATCTTCGTGGGCCGCCTATGTAGGCTTAACTTGACAATATGCAACTCCACTATTTAACCCGGCGGCTGCATTATTCCATCCCGAAGCTAGCTTTCTATGTTATCTTGTTGCGCCGCTCACGTCCCATGAGGCCCCTGGCAAAACTTGGACCAAATAGGGCGTACTTCAATTTATAAACTATAACTTGCTTGTCCTAATGCCGTCACCATGGTCCCCAATATTTCCCGGAGCGGTGGTACCCTGCTTCCTGGACGTTTTCTCATGCACATGAGTGGCAGTGATAGCCATCCATGTGCATTAGGCCATGCCGAGTAATTACGAATTACTCGTGAAATTATGCGTGCTCATACAACTGGGACCGATTAACATCCTCAACTTCCCACCACCCTTCTCTCATCTATAAATCACCTATGCGTCTACATCGTTCCCTTCAGACTTCCCTAGTCCACTCACCTTCCTCCACACACGATGCTTTCCCTCCTTTCCCTCCTTCTTCTTATTCCCGCCGCTCTCTCCCTCACCACACCTCCAATCAAGATTCGCGACTCCCCGATTAGTGTCCCCATCGCTGTGCGCATTAATGCAACCGGATCTGCGAAACTTGTTGAGGTGCATATCTCTGACACAATTAAAACGGTTCGGAGAATACTAATGTGTCAATCGCTAGGCCGACCGTGCGCGTGCGCGCAGCTTCGTCCAAGCTGCCAAAGACAAGGCGGCAAAGGTCCAGGCGGGTACTTTGAGTCCGGATGCTGTCATCGGTGTTTCTGTCACGAACGCTGCGGTGAGTTTGGACTGGTGTTTCTTCGTTGACGTTGCACGTCTGTCTTATTCTCTTACAATAGACTACGTACACTGCTTCGGTTGGCGTCGGTGACCCTGCAACGCAATACACATTGCTCATCGATACGTCAGTCAATCGTGACGTTACGTGACCCCAGATTCTCATATTCTTCAGCGGCTCATCCAATACCTGGGTCGGTGCCGGCAAGAAATTCGTCCATACCTCCACGACTGTGCAGACCAGTGACAAAGTTGTGAGTCAATCCATTGATCCTATTAATCATTCCTGCCTTATAATATCATGTAGGCTGTCACATATGGCTCTGGAGATTTTGTAAGTTTTTAGAACCATCGTGTTCCGATGTACCCTAACATGTGCAACCTACGTTGTTAAGTCCGGAACGGAGTGTTCGTTCCCCTTTTTCGAATTACGCCAATAAATAGTTACTGACGTGAGGTTACAGTCACAGATCAGGTGACATTGGCCACAGGGCTCGTCATCAAAACTCAGAGCATCGGTGTAGCGAGCCAAAGCGAAGGTTTCGAGGGTATGTAGTTTATTCATTTTGATGATAGAAACTTGCCCATTTATTCAATGCATCCTATAGGCGTGGACGGGATTCTCGGAATTGGCATGTCCTTGTGTAATAGTAGCCTATATATCCCCACTGATGCACACTCTAGGTCCCGTCGACTTGACGTTGGACACCCTCACCCCAGGGGCGAACACAGAAATCCCTACAGTGACGGATGTACGTAACCAGCCCCTCTTACAGAATTTATTGGAAACTTACATGATCGCAATCGCATCATTGTAGAACTTATTCTCACAAGGTGGACAGTCGCGCCTAATCCCCAGCGCAAACTAGAATCATGACTCATCTCTTCCCAAAACAGGAACGATCACCTCACACGAAGTCGGCGTCTCATTTGAGCCAACCACTTCCGCATCTGTCACGAACGGAGAACTCACTTTTGGTGGCACGGACTCGACCAAATTTACGGGCTCGATCTCATTCACTCCCATCACCAGCACAAGCCCTGCCAGCGAATTCTGGGGAATCAACCAAAGCATCAAGTGCGATTTCTCGAATAGTTGAGAGCTGTCTCTAACTTTGGTTGCGCGTAGATTTGGAACTTCTACAACCATCCTATCCGAGACTGCTGGTATTGTCGGTGAGTTATGTGCATTGGACAAAATCAAAGCTTTTTTTTCATTTATTTCACCTTAGACACCGGAACGACCCTCGTTCTCCTCGCGAGTAACGCTTTCTCTGCCTATGAGAAGGCTACTGGAGGTGTACTTGACGAGAATACTGGACTACTCCGTCTCACCACTGCGCAATTCGCTAAACTCGACAGCTTGTTCTTCACCATTGGCGGGGTAAGTAGTCTCGCTAATCCATCAGCATTTTGTCTCGACTAACTGGGCACAATAGACAACATTTGAGTTGACAGCTAACGCACAAGCGTGGCCACGCTCGTTGAACACCCTCATCGGAGGAGTGGCGGGCGACGTCTACCTTATTGTGGGAGACCTTGGTACTCCCAGTGGCGAGGGCTTGGATTTCATCAACGGATTCACATTCCTGTGCGTCTATTTTTCTGTCTTTCCGCTTCAGGTTTGTAGATTGACGATGCTCTAAGTGAACGCTTCTACTCCGTGTTCGACACCACGAACCAGCAAGTTGGTCTCGCTACCACTTCATTCACGGACGCTACGACCAATTAAGGAGATGTTTGTTGGCTGTGGGTTTCGGGTCCGGAGAGAGGGAAGAGGGAAATGGGGCTCAAGCTATTGTTTCGTTCTTTTGGTGTGTGAATAGTTACTTCAATGAAAGAGATATGGAATTGGGAGTGGAGAGCTTGGGAAGTTCACGCGTGCGTTATCTTGGAGATTCATCGATCGGTTGCTATATGTACCAGTTGCTGCGCACTCAGGTCGCATGGGAGTAAAATTATGTTCAGAAGGTCCGGGAATATAAGTGAGCAAAGTCTGTGCTATTATAATCCAGTTATATGCAAGGGGCTCGCTGAAGTTCCCGATTCGGTATGCTGTCATGGCCTGAACAGAAAAAATATAGTACATGACCTTGGCATTCCCACCGTGACATCATGATATCGGAGGTCTGCTAAATCATGACGGAACATGTATGTCCTTACACGACTCATGCCATTCCGAGCTGATATTATTTTTGCATGCGCCACATACAACTGCGGAATGCAGGGCAGCACTACTCTTTATTTTATTTTATTGTTGGTTATCTGAACAATTGACTTCCATGAGTCGTAAGCCGTTTATATAGAGATTATTTAGTTCAAGTCCCTCTGTAGGGAACACTTGGCTGCCATTCTGCACTTTCAAATTTGAAGACTGAATTCCATTGATGTCGATTTGATGATGGTGAGGCTTCAATACATTATTGCGTTCTACTAGTCACTCCCTTGAGATTACTCGAGATTAGAGACTGTTTGATATACATAAGATTTGCGAATAATGTCTGCATCTTCTGGACCTACGGTTGAGAGAGTAGTCGGCGTCGGGCGAAGTCAGGGCTTGAAGGGCCATCTCAGTGGCCCAGGGGACTGCACCCGTAATAGGTATGAGTAAAGAAACTATAATGATGTGAACAATTTTAGGGAGCTCTATCAAGAGTTCAGCGCAAATTCAGGGAAAAGACGATGGCGAGGATGGGTAAATCGACCCCGCGACACGCTGAGCTTTGTTCAACTCCGATGTAATAAATGATTATGTAATGTTTGGAGCGCGAGGAGTCACGTGAAGTCACTCGTTCTTAACCACCATCCTCTAGATCCCTTTAATAGTATACCCATACAATAACCTATCAATTCATACATTTAATATTGTCCTCGTAACGTTTACCATGCCTTTCAGTCTGGAACGACTCAAACCGACCACCTACAGACCTGGATATCCACAATGGATCGTTGGGAAGCCTTTGCTCATTGCCTCGTCTGCTTTGGCCTCCTTGGGAGATGCCATGTTTGGTTATTCGCAAGGCATTATCGCGTCCGTTCAAGTTCAGCCTAAGTTTATTGAGCGTTTCTACGGCATTAGTGGGCTGACGCTGCAAGATATACAAGCTGGGCGTACTGGTATCGATCCTAATATTCAAGGTAAGCCGGTCTCGCAACCTTCCACGCATATATATGCCCACTCTCCGCCCAGCGATCACTGTTTCATGTTTAAACATTACTGCTCTTCTCGCCGCCCTTGCTGCTGCGTACGTCTGTGACATTCTTGGACGTCGACAATCAGTCCGATTCGGAGCGAGTGTTTATCTCGTATCTGCCTTCATCACGATATTCTCTCCCAACCTCGCCTCCCTCATTGTTGCGCGCTGCATCCAAGGCATTGGTGTTGGCTTTCTCTCCATGACCGTTCCTATTATCCAAGCTGAGATTGCTCCCGGACACGCACGTGGACTTTTCGTCGGAATTGAATATCTGTGTCTTAACTCTGGCTATGCGCTCTCAGCATGGGTCGGCTATGCATTCTTCCATACTATCCCGTCCGAGATCTCCTGGCGGGGGCCTTATGTGGTCCAGGCGGTATTAGCGACTGTTCTTCTGGCGTGGACTTTCTGGCTTCCGGAGACCCCTCGATGGCTTATTAAGAATGGGTTCGAAGCTGATGGTATGTGCATTGCCTCCATTGTTCTCTGTTGTTCCATAATCCCATGATTCAGGTTTACAGTGTCTGGCCGATCTCCATGGCAAGGGTAATGTAGACTGCCCCAAGGTTCGCGCAACGTACACCGAAATTGGATCCGCTATAGCGCTCGAAAAATCCATGGGAGGTGATGCGACGTGGACCGAGCTATTCCAGCAATACAAACGCCGCACAATCGTCGGCATAACTTCTCAAGTGTTCGCGCAGCTGAATGGAATCAATGCGCTCCTTTACTTCTTGCCTGAAAATCTTACCCGTGCCGGGTTCGATGTCGCTGATGCGTACGTCGCTGTTGTCGTGGACATGGCTCACGTGTTCACCCCGTTATCTGCACCTTAGGCTCTTATATTCTGGGATCTCAGCGATAATATATGTTCTGGGGACAGTCCCGAACATGTTATTTGTAGACCATTGGGGACGCAAGCCATTTCTTCTCGTGGGAAGCGTACTTATGGCACTGTGTCTTGCCACTGTCGGCGGTCTGCAATATTGGGAAGTGTCGCTTTCACCGACTGCACGGCGTCCAGCGGCAGATGGGATTTTCGCAGGTGCGTAGGCTCACTGTGACATGGCCATCCCTGGTTGATAAATTTACTGAAGGGGTATGTCTATATCTCTTTGTGTTCGGCGCATCGTGGGGTCCTGTCCCATGGCTCCTTCCAGCAGAGATATTCCCTCTTCGTGCTCGTGCACGAGGGATGGCACTTGCAACGGGGTATGTGTAATGCGACCCATTTCTTCCTCTCAGTAACAATCATTCCTATCTCCTAGTGCCAACTGGCTGTTCAATTTTGCAATCGCATATGCGACGCCTCCACTCTTTTCAGCGCTCGGCGCCGGTTACTACTTCATCATCGTCGGCTTCGTGGTCATCTCATTCTTCCTCGTGCTACTTGTCTACCCCGAGACGGGGCATAGGACGCTGGAAGAGCTCGGGGATGTATTCGGCGACAATGTGGTTATCAAGAACGCCAGGGATAGATCTGTTAGTGGCATGAAGCTTGAAGTGGGAAGCGGGGAGAGGGCAGAGAAGCTGGAGGTACAGCGAGATGGGACACCGAGAGCATCGTTCATGACGGAAAGGACTCTTGCAGGGTCTGATGCGAGTGTTAAGGACCAGAAGGCACTCTGATGAATTATTGATGATTGAGGAGTCTATGTCATGTCATATACACAGCTTGCCTAGGTCGTTGTGTAAACCTCATTGTTGTCAGAAACATTATAGCGGTGAGGCCTTGAAGAGCATTCACAGAAATCTAAACTTTATTGTGGGGAAAAAAATCATTAGCATCCACTCACCAATTAAAATTTAATGTATACTGGCTGTACTACCCTCACAGTATACCCCTGCGTGTCATGAATCATGACAGCTCTGACCCCAGAACTACCTATGAAACCTATCGACCGCTACGATTGTGAAAAGAGCCAGACATTAAGCGGGTCCCCCGGGATAAGTTTGACGTGGATCCACAGGACTACGACCTGAAAGACATCTTATTGGCCTGCGGGGTTGACGAGAGGGGCTGACGTTAGGGGAAGTGTCATGTTCTCGGGGTACGGGTCTTCTGCTGCGTAGCATTTTTAAAACTTATCACAATACATCACAACGCCACAAAAAATTCTCCGCCCAGTAATACCAATGAAGTGATGTATTCTGGTAAATGGAATTATACGGCGCCATACAACTGCGTATCACGGATGGAAACCATGCTGGAAGTGGAAGTGGATATGCCAGTTTGGGTTATTCCTTCTGCCCCTCATTTCGATCCTTCAATAGTATGTTCCAGGCAGGTAAGTTGAATTTCTCCGGCAGAGAAGACCAGAACTCTTGCTGTGCTAGGTTTCCCGCGTTTTAGAACGTTTCTTTACATGGCATGCATGCGTTGGCAATTTGATCACATTTCGTCAAAAGCCGAATGGTGTAAAGCGTAGGGCTACCAGTACTCGGAGGAGGGTCGATCAGCTTTGTCCTGACCCTTCCTTGAAGTGCCATAAATCCTAACTCGCAGGGCACTCTCTTGCACCGTGCCGCTGGCTTGCAGTAGCCCAGAAAGTGTGCGAGACACAAAGGAAAGGCCACATAGAGGCGTTCCCTCCCGAGAATAAACGTGTCTAGCACATTTCGAGGAAGACAAAGGCCGATGATATAATTGCTCTCAAACTGGGTTAAAACGTAATATGCTGCAGGAAGGAGGTGATCGGCATTGGTCTCAAGTGCCACAGCAATTATTTGATGCCAGCCATGGCGAAGGGTTGAAATACGATCGTGGCGGTCATTCCATTGCTCCAGACTGGACGGAAATTCCTGAGACAAAATCTCTAAGGTGGAGGTTCGAAGCTCTTCGATAAGGTACTTGGTCGACAGACGCAGAGCACTGATAAGCATGTCTGGACACCTCCAATCCAATTTGCTGCATAAAAAGAATAGAGGGTTCAGGGAAAAATCGTAACTAAGCGCCTTTCAGCTCACTCACGCCGCGTAATCGTAGAAAATGCGTAAGAGGTTGGAGAGATCTTTGGCCGTGTCGGAAATACGAATCACCGGGCAACCATCGTACATCTCGTCATCGTCTGGTTGTTTGGGAAGGCTCAACATGTCTTTGAAGACATCGGAGTGACGAGACGTTAAATGCCCACTAAAATTGTCCGGGGAGCGTCTAAATCACGTGCCCCCGGAGGCAAATTACTTCGGTTCTGTAAGCAGTTGCACGTCTTAGTAAGGTAGTTACTCAGATAAGTCAACATGTACCACGTGACTTGACAATTGTCAACATCGACGTGTACATCCAACCTTTGAGCCTCTCCGACACTTCATATGCAACTCTCTTTCACATCCGCATCCACAGCCCTTGGGGAACTTCAAAAAAATCATGAAAGGTCCCAAGGTCGGGCAGTTGACAAAGGTAGATGCATGGATGATGATGCGAGGCGAAACAAGCAAAAAAGAGACCATGAGTGGGAGCACAAAATGGCCACGGAATTGCTACAAGTCTCCCTAGAGGATTTTTTGCCCAAACTCGAAGTGTCCAGGGATTTTGTCCTTGAATTACAGGTTTCTCTTGACACAACCAATCTCATTCCTGTTGGTTTGACAAGCAAGGAACGTTGAAATTGATAAAGTGAGTTTAAAAAAGCATATCATGTGTATCTATCTGAATGCGTGATTTCAGATTGAACCCTCCAAGATCACGTCATTTTCATCTTCACCGATGCACCCGGCTGTTCTACAAAAAAACAATTGAGGAATGGCTACAATGAAGGATTCCAGGTATTTGATAAAGTCCTACAGTTTCTGTATAGTTACTAACTTCTAAGTATCCACTGTAGATTTGGATTCACGTGTCGGCAAAGAGACACGTTCAGACTTTTCTATTGCAAACTGTAGAGAATCAGTCTGCGGGTTCGGAAGGCATTGACCGGGCATTTTTAGCATCATTGGAAAACTCATTAAGGTCTGTTCAGACTTTTGCAGCCGCCGTTCAGTCTCATAACAGTTGTTGAATGATGCCGAATTCCACCAACGGCAGGGGTGGGGTTGTCTCTCAGGATACTGCTATCAGTCTGCTACTACTGATAAGGAGAACAAGTGTCCATAATTTTGAATATAATTGTGAAAATGATATGGTTAGTTTTAACTGAAATATTCTACACCCGTCGAGTTATCTAAGTAACTACTTACTAGGACGCGCGACTGCTACAGAACCAAAGTAATTTGCCTCCGGGGTCACGTGATTTAGACGCACCCCGGACGATTTTAGTGGGCATTTAACGTCTCGTATCGGAGTGGCGTGCCAATTGACTCTGATGGACGCGAAACGCGGTGACCTCTGCGATCAAAAAAATGTTGCTATCGTCAAAGTAGTATGGGTTACCACGGTGTATAGGAATTGTATCTTCGACAGAGGGTCGTGTGGGCGACCCCGTACGCTGGCGTTTGCAAGGTGGAGAGGACATCGAAGGAACCTCGATCGGTCATGCTGTCACAGGAATCGCCGCTTCAATTGAAATCCGAGCGAACGCAGGAGCATAACCGTGTTGTGAGACTGAGGAAGCATAGATCGCAGCACGTAAATCAATCCTTCAGTCTGAAATTCAATAACGTATGAGCTAGATATAGGTAATTGTTAAATCTCTTTTTGTGCGTTCCTTAGAGGATATCCGAGTCCTTGGAATCCAAAAACTAAAAATGCAATAGAACGGACGGCGAGCAAGTGGTGCTCCTCCGGATCTGGGGAAACTTTGATGTGCGGTCCGCGCTTCCATATAACAAACAAAGGAAACACGGATTGGTACTTCACAGTCATGAAATCAGATTTGCCACGAAGACACTCAGTTGTCTTCATGGTTCCTTGAAATTTCTGACAGTAATCCGGTGAAAACTTGAATTGTAATCATACATGGAAGTTGAACACACGTTCGACATAGGCTGAGAAAGCATACCAATCATCTTCCCCCCTCCGCTCTTACCCTCCATTCTTCCATCCCATCACAGCACCTTCGACCTTTCAACCTTCCAACCTCGCTCAATCAGTATACACACGCATTCCTCTCAATCATCGTTCTTGGTGTAATACCAACCCTGAACCATCAAGGTTAGTACTGCCCATACGAGATCCAAGTCGAAATACCATACCCCGATGAAGTAAATCACGTCATAGGCCACCGTAACACCTCCCTGCGTTACCGAACCGTTGTATATCAGAGCCTGAGCTTCGACGCGCGCATAGCGAGCCTCCGAAGTTGCATTGCGAGAGTCTGAGGTGTCCTCATAATTCTGACTGAACTCCTTATACTCCCAGCTGAACGTCTTATTGTTAGTCCATTCCATTCCCACCTCCCTGAGGGCCTCTCCCGCAGCCGCTATAGACCAGACAGCCATAAGTACCACCCACATCCTTTCAGGGAAGATGAAACACTTACAAGCCAAGAAGGCAGGCGCACTGACTTCACTAAAGGACAATGAATAATCACGGATTAAAACGAAGGACAAGCTGTCTCACTTTGGAAGATCTCCGTCAATGAACTGGTTGACAAGTTCGTCATTGGCAGCAGACACAGCGATGAAAGAGGTTATAGAGTGAAACGTGTCTCCTGATATGATCTGCGGGGGACTGGAATGGATGCCATCGAACACATAGCCGAAGTTCTCAAAGAATTGGGGCGCGGCAATGCTCTGCAAGAGCGGCTGGAGCTGAGCAATAGCATCGTTTCTGTCCGTGACTGCCGGAGGGGGATTCTAATGGGGAGACTCGGTGAAAGGATACATTGCAAAGCGTGTTTCTCAAACTTACACCGCCTGTGTTCTCCGCGTAAAACGAACGCGCCTTGTCGTACATGTCGAGGACGAAAGCATCGTCGGGGGTAGTTACGCCGGCGTCACACATTCTACGAAACAATGAGATGGAAATAACAGTCATAGAGTAGAGGTGGTTTACCTGGATGTTGTTGATTGGTGGGAGTTGGGAGTTAGGCCAGTGGTTGGATGCCAATTTCGTACCGAACAGGTGAGCTTTTATACTGCTGGAAAGGAAGCTGAAGACCAGAGACGCCTTTAGAGCACCATTTCTCAAGTGGTTTATGACGTTAGGTGCCTCTAGGGCCGTGCCTTTTCCTGGAACAGAGTTCCTAGCAAGCACTTCAGGTGATACTGGAGGCACATGGATAATGGGGTAAGATGTCAAAAACGTACCTGGCGAACAGGTAGAAAAATAAATTTCTATTGAAAAAAAGTGAACGTGACGTACCATAGAAGCAAGCAAAGGAATATATCGATCTGCTCAAGGAGATTCTGTCCTGTGCTCGGGAGATGCAGAATCCTTCAAACGTCAGTGCCTGTGAGTTTCCGCTGACACTGTTTCTCCATGAGAGGTACATTTCATCCAGGGTCTTAACTTGAGTGAACGTGTCTCAGGTTCACGTTAAATTTGGTTAGAGGTACGTTGAGGGGAGACTCAAAAAACCGACGTCTCTGTATATAATTGTGTTCTTTCCGAGTCCCCGTGAGAATCTGCAAGAAGATCCCAACTCCTGCCGAGAGGAACAGCACTCCGGCAGCAATTTGAGAAAGATATCTTTTGAATGCCTGTCCGACATAAGCGTGATCCTCTCACTGAGGACTGGTTCAGGTGTATAGAACCTCGGATCCGTGGAATACGCATTGCCCCACTGGCAAGCCTGAGTAAGACTCCCCGCCGGCAGCACTATTGATAGCACAGGAGAGTAGGTGCAGGCCTGACAGCGCGGGATAGCCCTACAAACTGCTATTTGCGAGAGGGTTCATTGGCAAGTAGTTCAGGGGGGCCGGTCCGGTCCTCAAGCTTACCCGCTCAGCCCTCGGTTTTGCACACACATATGCGGTCAGCTCTTCTTACGGTCAGCACTCGCGCATTTCGGTCTTGACAGCTAGGTCTGATCTGATCCAGCGTTGAAAGCTATCTCCATACATAGACCCATACAATCATGATAATGCCAGAAGATTTATTGAGCGGGCATGCAATGAGCGAAAGTATTATGTTCTTTGAGAAGTGAAGCCGCCACTTGGCTTCCTACTTACACTTGTGTCTCGAATTTATTTTGAAGATGCACCACGCACTGCCGCGCGCCGTCCTTGCACGCCTTCCCGAAGACGGTCCAGCACTGTAATGGTGTCTTCCCACGATATGCAAGCTGGGCACGGGGAAGGTTGGAGGTGAATGTAGTAATCCATTATTGCAATTAGACGATGCGGAAAAGAGAAAGAGGGAGCGAGGGGTTAAAATATGTTTAAGCAGGCAGTGAAACAGACGAACCGTCTGTGACACTCTGACCGTAGCGAAGCGCGGACGGGCCAGCTGCTGGAATATCCTGTCTCCCTATTTATTTCTCATTAGTATCCATTTGTTCGAAAGAAGAGGGTTGGAGTAAACTGAAAATAAAAGCAAAGCGGCACGTGCAACATACCTTCAACAAGATTGGACTCCAGCATCACACCCATGATCAACTGGGCCGTATCGGAGCCTGGTGTTTCCATTTGCGTAGCCTGCATCGCATAAAGACTTATCAGGATCAGGGTTTTCCTGTTTCTTTATAACATACAATGTCGTGTGCGACGTCAATCTGCCGTTTATGTTGCTTTTCCGAGTTTCCGTGGCTGCAATCAATCTGTGAGGTATGCAAGGAAAGTAAGTGTGGTTCAATAGAGAATGAAAGGGTGCGCCATGGCGAAGAGGAATAGCGAAAGGGCGAATGATAAACACACCATGATCTTCTGGAGTTGGCCTGCTTTTGAAAGTTTCTCCCCACATGCACGGACATGTGATGCAGCATAATTAGGGCCTGAAGTCCCGCCACGAAGGATTATGTGTACATCGGGGTTGCCCTGGCCCAGAATACAACATCAGCATGCAAAATACTGTAAACTCACCAGAAAGCAAAAATAGTACAACATACCTCCGTCTCCACAATGCCGCAAAGACCCTCTTTACCCACACTCAAGAAACAGTGTCCACTACGCGCAGCGCGGCATGCTTGTACTGCGATGTCTACCCCACCATCTGTCGCATTTTTAAACCCAGTGGGCATGGAAAGTCCAGAGACAAGTTCACGATGGACCTGTAGGAACAGACTATAAGGATCTCGCGGCCTCATAGAAGTGAACGCCGGCAGACTTGTGACTCAGTAGTTCGTGCTCCAATTGCGCCCCATGATACTAGATCCGCTGTATACTGTGGGGAGATTGTATCTGTGCGAGATAGAAAGATGACTCTCAAGAGAAGGAGCCCGGAAAATTTAGAATCACGAACCAAGGAATTCGCAACCGGCAGGTAAGCCGAGAGTGGCGATGTCAAGAAGAAGTGTGCGTGCGAGGCGAAGGCCTTTGTTAATATTGAAGCTGGATTGTAGAGTTTAAGTGCTGATATGGAGCGAACAACGTTCTAAGCCTTGCAGACCTGCCATTCATATCGGGGTCTATGATAGAATGAGTTTGGAGCTGCTTCTCAAGAAGGTGAAGGTACCATTGATTAGACCCTTCCACCCCACCGTCGTTCGTGGTCTTCATGATCGGGGTTTAGATACCGCGCACCCTCTGCTTATACACTCACTTCTCAAAGTAAACTCGCATAATGATAAGGAGGTCTAGCTTAGCCTGCTCCGAGTAATTGTGTAACTTCTGGGCATACTCAAGGGCGGCCTTAGGGTTGTTCACGGAGCAGGGCCTATGTCAAGAAAACATCGTTCTGAAGGATCAAGCTTCATGTAGTAACAAGACGCACCCTACTATAACGATAACACGGTCATCATCCCCACGAAGAATTGCTTCGACGGCACGACGGCCTTCTAAGACAGTGTTCGCTGCAAGGAGAGAGCTGAAGTGTGTGAGCATTGTTCCACACCGTTTCACATTGCTGCGAGACTCACAGCGGAATATCTTCCTGAAGAATTTGGGGAGGAATAAGCGGGCGAATGGACTTGACTCGGCGGTTGGTAATGTTGAGGGCGTTCTTTAGTGGGATGCTCATCGTTGAGGTGATGGTTGGAAGCCTACAGTTGAGTCACTAGCGTCTAACAAAATTTGTGGCGCTAAGAGTGGGGTCGCGTACATGGGAGCCCATAAACACACATAAATGCCCTAAATGCCCTCAGAAGCCCTCAGAAGCTCTTCTAGTGTTATACAGTGTAAAAGCAACCCTACGTCTCCCCCATTCAACATTTAGGCGCCTTAGCTAACTTTCCCGCGCGTCGTGAAAGTTGAACGCACAAAGTCATAAGAGTGAAAACGAAGTCATGCTCATCAATTTGAGCAACGTCGCGAGCACATCATGTTGGGACCTAGTACCGTAAAATACATATAGGATATAATTAGAGCTATAATTAAGATATAAATAAAATAATAAACCATTTCCCAAAGAGACATGGCAGCATTTTTGACTGCCAATACTTTCAGGTATCGCAATCCTTTTGCCTTGGCCTTGTACAGTAGAACATGGTGCTTCCGTTCTTTTCCCATGTCTTAGGATTTGGACCGTGAGATGAGTTGGTGCGATGTTCGAGATCTTGGAACTCCTCGATGAAGCGGAACAAAGACCCCCCATGCTGATCCAACTGTGTCAGGAACCGAGAGTCTCGGAATTGTCATTGATATTTGAATGCCCCCACCAAGTCTTCCACCAATGCGATCCGATGGTCAAGAGATTCATCAAATGTGTTACTTGTCAGTGCGTACTGTCGGTCCTCTTCATGTAGTTCGTCATCTTCATCATCATCGGAGTTTTTTCACTGGTCACCTCAACTTCTGCTTGGACCCGCACCCTTTTGGACCCAGGCAAGGTTCTGACAATATTCTCAGGTCAGGATGCTCCCAAAAGAGAGTGGTGCACTTGTGGGATGCTTGGAGAAAAAAATGAGGGGGCACTGGGTGGACCTCTTGCACCAGATGCTTGCAGATTAAAAAACGGCTCTTGACAAAACTGGGACAGGTGCACACCCAGCGCCAAGGGTCTGGTGTGTATTTTGGGTTCTCTGGATCTTGGACAAGTTTCTTTTCGCACTGCCTCCATTCTCTTTTGAAGGCCTTTCGCCATGATGGCAATCCATGAAAACACCCCTTGTAAGTCAGCAGCTCATCCAGCTTCTTGTGATATGGTGGGATTAATTTTGTCATTATCACCCACACCAAGACATCCAGCCGGGGCTTATGGAAATGGTGCAGGTAATCATGCTTTATCCTTCCCCAGCTGCATACAATTTTAGCCTGTGTTTGGACTAAAGAGTTGTGATATACACTCACTGACTCTCACATATCATGGTTGTCTTCAGCCGAGGGATTTTGTCATACTCTGAACGTGCCCACAGCTTCCAACGACCTGGGGTGTACCAATTCTCCCATAGATAGGCCCAGCATGGCTGGAGATCATGCTTGACACAAAACAGATACATGTCCTTAACTGCCCATGCACGTATCCCTGTCTTCATTGGAGCTGAGTAACCAGGGATTAGCGGATGAGCACAGAAATGTCACTGCATCATTGCCGAAATTGGTTCCTGACATATCTTCAGGCAAAAAGGGTGGTTACTGCTACTTCCAGGCTGTTCGGCATCACTGTCACTTTGGGGGCTCACTGGAAGACTCGGAAAGGTGAACCCTTTCAGAATCGTCAGTTTCACTGGCGGTGCATTCAGATGTGTGACAGTAACTGCTTCCCCCCGGGCCTCTGGATCCTCTGTCTCCTGGGGATTGGCTCGACATGCAGGGACAAATGTCACTTTGATGAAATCAAACTCAGCCCTTGTGACATTCGGATGGTAGACACTCATTGATATTTTGGATGATTCAAGATGAGTTTTGACTGCTCTTTTCAAGTGCCACCAACAAAGTTAATGTTTCACAGACACCCAAACCACCTGTTGACTAACCAGACGTCAGCAATCACAATACACTGTATATATTGGGTGCATTTTGGATGCTCACTGGAGAGGCCCTGATGTCTACAAAGTATTATAACAACTCACCCTAGATACTTACATCTGAATTTAACCTGCTGAAATAAGTTTTGCCATAGAAATCTCCCTGGAAACACAGGTGACCAGGCCGATCCGAGGGAGAAGAAAGATATGGCGTAAAGTTTTGGTGGTATTCACACCTTGATTTGTGAAATTCAGCATGTGAACCTCACATCTCTGAGGTCCCCAAGACCTTGCCGTGTTGTCCACTGACAAATAGGTCACACGAAAGCAACGCCGAGGGAGGCCGGGAAGCTTGCAAGTCCTGCTTTCCATAAACTTTCCCATGTGTCGTGAAAGTTGAATGCACAAAGTTTTCAAGTCAACATCACATGCCACAGTCTGAACATGCCTCATGGACCAACCAGAGCGCATTTGCAGCAATTCATCATGCAAGACTGTGCTCCCACCAGTGGACACATATAAATGGAAAATTTGCATCAAACATTGCGAGGCAGCAAGAAAACACATTTCTCAAAAAAGGAAACAGGTGAATCAGGAACCACCAAGGGACTCAATCTGACCACCACCTCATTTGCCACTTCACATGTGTCCAGTGCTGGTTGCTGATAGGCCAGCACAATCTGGTAGCATGTCAGCTCACCCTGGGAAAGAGAACCAACTGCCAAGTGATGGTGACAGTGTGTCAGAGTCGGAGTACAAGATGCACCAAAAGAAGCGTCGAAAGGTATGTATATTATTATTGTGCGGGAGTTGACAAATCCATTGACAATGTTGCCCAACAGGTGCTTGATCCTACTGAGTATGAGAATGCTTGAGCTCTTTACTACTCGCTCAAGCTCTGGACAAAAGAAGCTGGTCGAATTAGTTTTGCTGGGAGTTATCAGATGGATGTAGATCTGTTGGTCAAAGATGCAGAGCAAATTAGAATGATAGTGGACAAGATTTGGAAAATCACCGGTTACCGCTTCACATGCGCATATTCAAAAATTTGCATATGTATTCTGGGATGCTAACGAGATGGAATAGAGTTAAAGATCATCAGGACTGCAAACATGGCAGGACATCTTGGTTCTATTGCTGCCAGGACAAGGCCAAGAAGAAGCAAGCAAAGAAGAGTACCAAACCTGGAGTGCAGCACTGAGACAATGAAGGGATGGACAGACATGACTGCTTGAGCAGTTGTAGCATCTCAATATCACGAGATGAAGAAGATGAAGAAGTGCAAGTTGTTACTATTTGGCTGGAGCATGCAATGCACCACGTGCCATACTATGATGTCCAGATGCCGAAGGGTGCTCAGGATTTGGTTTGGGAGAATCTGTGGGCCATGCCAAGTGCATTGGCAGCAAAAGTTCAAGAGGAGTTCGGACAGGTCAGTGCAGCACAGGTTTATCGCACATGGGTGGCCTTCAGTGAAACTATGTGGAAAAGGGCCAACAATCAGATGGAGAGTGCGAAAATGTTGCTTGAAGAAATGAAGAATGAAGCAGATATATTACCAATAGAAACTGTCCTGGGTGTAATGGCATTGGCGTGGGGAATTCAAAAGACAGCCGCTTGGCTCAAAGGTCAAATTGTTGAGGTGGTGATTGATGCTATGTGTGAGTGGGGACCCGGGGATGAATGAGGCTTGAGTCATGGGACTGGTTTTAATTGCTTCTTTATTACAGATAATACAAATGCGAAGGCCTTGGAGCTCTATGCAGTAATGGGCGAACATGATAACATTGGGATTCCTCTGGCATATTGTCTCCTATCCACAGCAAATTCAATCACACCTGGAAAATGAAAGATAGCTCCAGTCGTTTTTCAAGGCACTGACAGAGAAATACAGTGTGGATCCCAAGTTTGTTCACACCGACAAAGATATTGCAGAGATCAAAGCAGCTGGTGTAGATCACACTCTGTTGCTGCCATGGCCAGTGATCTGAATGTTATAGAAATGCTCCGAGCAGACAAAGTTTAATAGTAACATTAAGAACTGGTGTGTTTATTCTACTAGCTATCATTCATCTTCGGTCACGGCATCTAATTCGTTGTCTGAAAACTGCCCACATACCATTGCCATTTCATTGGCCTCTAGCGCTGCAGTATTGTCCTCTAGGTCAAACAATGCTGGATAATTATCCATTGTCTGTCTATCACCACAGAGTTCATTGAAACAGCTACCACCGGTAATGAGGCCATCAATAGAGTCTTCAGGGTGTGTGAATCCTTGATCCACACCACCATATAGTAGAACCCACCTGGACCAATGATGGTATTTCCATTGCATAGCTCCCAAAGACCGGCAGTGAGTGGAATGATAGGGCTTCCAGGACCAAAGTCCTGATTCACCAGTGAGGACTCACAAGCGGCTTGAAGGTCAGGGGAAGGGTGAGTACTGTAAGTGTGGCGAATTTGAACCAACATTTGTGCGTAGATACCCCAAATGGTACTGCGCACAATGGTAGGCTGGCCTATGCTGGCATATATGGAGTGGGAAAGATTGTCGAAAGCGCATGGAACGAGAAGGAACACAGGGTCATCAGCAGGTGTGAATTCATTGCGAATTTCGTCAAGTGCAGGGACTGTAATTAATAATATTCAAACCCAAAGAGGGTGAATAAGCAGGACCTTAAAATCCAAACTGTCAAACATTCTCGGTGCCTCAAATATCAATTGAGGGCGACCATGGGGGAGAATCTTGTTCTTGTTGGCATGTTTGGATGTCATGTTATGTGAATCTCGCCATGCATCCAGCTCCCCTTGTAGCCAAGGAATCAAGAGCCATCGAAAGAGCAACCTATGAGTACGTTGGTCAGGGTTACAGTATCAACATGTATGAAACTATGACTCGCATGTCAAGAGGTTCATTCAGGTCATACCACCCTTGATTAAGTCCCTCATCAAGCAGATCCTCAACTCCTGGGGTAAAACATCAGTGTAATTGAGACCAGGTGATCTCAGGCTTGATGTTGTTGTGTTGTCGCATCCAGTGATGTTGAGGGGTACCTTCAAGTGTAGGATCCACCATGTGGTGTCCCATTGTGTGACCATTTGCCACACCATAATTTTCAGATCCTGGGTCACTCTGAGTGACCAAAGGCATTCCTGGCATTATAATACCATAAGAAAGAGCTCATGTGGGGTCATATTTGATCTCTCTTACCACCATACTGCTGAACTGCATCCAGGTAATATTGGAGAATGAGACGTGGGTTCTTATTTGTCCACCACACTCGAAGCCACAAGATCATCCCACTATAAGGCTCCACCCCTGTATGCAGGTAGAGCAAGAAACGTTTTAACTTATTGTGTTGGTTGATAGCCCAGATGTCATTCACCCCAGCAGCCCAGAACCGCTGGCGCTTGAGGCGCCGGGCCTTGCGTTGTTTCACTCCTTCTGGTTCATAAGTCTTGAAATACTCCTCCATTACTTTCCTGGTGTTGCCATATCAATAGGAGTGCTAATGATAGAGGAAAAACTTTATACCGTGAGATTTTGAGCCCCTCCTCACGGAACGTGTGCAACCTCATATCCCTCATTCCTGCTTTTGGATAACAGGCTCGCACTCTTTGAATAGCTTCAGTGGCTGTTTCAATGGTATGACCCTGTTGTCGAGTGCTCTTGAGTCCAAGTTGTTGACACATTTTCTTTAGGGTGTGTATTCTGCAAGACAGTTGAACAATCTCACAGAGGGTTGTAACATGAAGGATCACAAACCCAAGCCCATACCGACTCAGGTCTATGTGTCGTTCGACCAACTGGGTCAGGATCTCGTGATCATTCATGCCCATATCAAAGTATCTCTGTATCAAGGGGCCGATTACCTGCAAAGGTGCTAATGTGGAAAGACAATGTAAGTCAGACATAAATGTTCTGTCACCACATACTCATGACATGGTTTGTGCTGGTTACCACGCTTGGGCCCAGGCATCTGCAATGACTTGAGCTGGGTGCTGGCTCACAGCTGTACAGTTGGCAATTTTTAAGTTCGAATCGGCGTGGAAACACCGATCGATCATAGGACTGGTGTGTATCCCAGAAGTTACATCTGTCTCTCTGTTATTTCCCACCACATATGTTGCAGGCAGCTACCCCAGGACATGTGGTTGCTGACTTCACTGATGATACCCCTGACCACTTAGTATGTGAACGCACCTTGTGTCCCACCCACGTACTCCTAGCAGGATTGAAATGATACCTGGTTACTAACCTGAGGGGCAAGGTGCAATGGTACTGTCAGCCCTGCTACACACAGGTGTGTCAACAACCAACAATGTACATTACTGGTTAGCCACTGGGGTGACCGTCCGTGATCTCAGCTTAAAACCCATGGTTGCAGGGGGTCCTGTGGCAAGTGCAGGTGTCTCGGTGGAACGACATGGATATGCTCCACCGAGACACCTCAACTTGGGGCAAATTTGCCAGCAAACCAATGCTGCACAACGCAATGGTGCGCTCCCATAATGACCATGATGCAGTAACACATGATGATTCCTTGCCCACAGCTCCGGCAGCTCCAATTGAGGCTGTGGGTCAGTTACCACCAGCATCAGATAGCCATAATGGAGGTACGTCTCATACCATGGTTCCATGATATATTCATGCATGAGACCTTCATAATGTCTCACTCCCAGGCCCTGCCCCAGTGTTTGGATATAATGACAACCATCATCTATATGGTCAGTATAAAGCAGAGCTGGGAGCACGTGCATATCGCAATGTGGAGGAGAATGTGACCATCATGGCGAGTCTAATGTATGAGATGGAGGGGCACACGAAATCCTCACTTGTAGGAGTGCGGTCTCTTTTGTGTGCTCTCACCCCTTTCTGATTTTACTCCATTCACAGAACATCCGCAAAGGAATCTCACGCATTCCCACACGCATTGCTTCAGTGGCTTTAAAGCAGCTGGTCTATGATTGGTTACACCCTCAATTTCTCATGCAGTCCTCTGGTTTCAAACTTGGCATGAGTGACCTCCGATTCTGTAAAGTACACACATGGGAAGATCTGGAGCTCACAGAAGCAGATGTCCTTTATGACCATTTCTTGCGCCCAGGAAAGAAACCTGGTGAGAAAGTGTTCAAACCAAACATAAAGGGTGAGGTTGCATTGGTACTTCCAAGTGCTCTTTGGATGGGATATCAGAGCCACTTGGCAGACATTGAGGAAGAGGTACGCATCCTATCCCAGAGCTGAGCACTTCCAAACCCATGATTGTGTCATGGTGATAGGGCACTGTCATGTTCACTGATAATGCAAACACTCTTAATAAATATGGTGTCATGCAAGCGCCAGCTGCATCTCACACTGATATTGGTCTCCCATCTACCTCCTGTCACATCCAGCAAGGTTCCTCCCATCGCTCTTGGGCACCACCATCACTGTCCAGTTTCATTCCATCCATTCCAGCATGATCTCCTACCAAGAAGGTTGATTCCAAGACACGCGATGACCCAGTCAGTTGCACAATATCTATGATTGGACCAAACTGATGTAATCATACTGCAGCCAGCCAAGGGGCACCAAGGAGCATGTTCTGTGAGAGAGGAGGCCCCTCGAACACTTACACTGGCTCTGGATGTATGTAATTTCTGTGATTATTTGATTGGCCACGTAATTCAACGTGATGTGCAGTCACCCAATGCAAACACACCAGACTGCAAATTGAGTGATGGTGCCCCCCCAAGTGAGAGCACCCAGGCCACGTCAACACATACCAGGACAAGGAAGCACACCATATGTTGGCTTATGCTCGTGTGTTGATCTATGACATCACCCTATCTAATCTGCTTTGTAGAACAGTGCACTCTCAGCTCCTCCTCTCACACCCCTTCATAAAAAGACCCCTCTGTGGATCTCACACCAGAATGGTAATCGCCTGACCGCAGTGCTATATGCACTGCACTCTCCAACCAACACAGTGGTTTGACACAACCTGGCAAGTGTTGCATGCCTCATTGTTTGGATACATTGAAACCTAATTTTCATTTACACAGGTGAACTGTGCTTCTCCATCGAGTTCTTTCCCATAAAGACCACAGAATTCAATGATCTGCTCAACAAGCCCCTAACTTCACGGGCATTGCACATCATGGGTTCTTGTACACGAATCTGAGCCATGAACTAGGTTTCCCCGGCTCTTTCAAAACGGCCCATTCCAGGCGACTTGTCATATCGTCTTTCAAGCCTGTACCTCCACCGCTCCTTGGATCAACTCTAGACACACCGGTGGCTGTCAAGAGGCCATACTACAAACAGGGCACCCAAGGTTGCCATCAAATGTTTTCCTCCTGAAGAAGAAGTACACCTACTGTCACTTGAAGGCCTTTCGTTATACTGGGCCATGTCATTAATGGATATGGTCTATCGATTCATGCGGAATCACCAAGCTAAGCAGCCTGAGAAAACACCAGGTATCCAGATACCCAATGTGAGGCATGGTTCGTTTGAACATTTGTTTGACAGTTCTGAACACCCTTTCAGGTTCGTTTTGTCCACAGTGGCCTAGCCCTGATTTCACGGTGCTGATGGAAAAACAGCCAAAGCAGCACTACTTGAGGAAGTTATTGACACTACACACGGTGACTTTTGCAAGTTCATCCACAATGGTTCGGCCACCCCATTACCGCCACCAAGTGATCCAGATTACATGCTCGCCAGCTTCCTGTCCTTTGCCCAGCATGTTCAGTGGACAAAGACTGGGGAATTGGCCTTTATTTTGGATTTCCAGGGTGAGATCACTGTGTTTGTCCAGATCTGGTTTGGTGCTGATAGATATTCCCACCAAGGTGGCGACGACATGCTCACAGACCCACAAATCATGACACATCCATTAGTGCCACCTTCGTTCCATATCCTGATTCCAACTGACGATATTTAGTGGACTGAATGCTCAGTTCAGTCAGGGTAATGTGGGGGCTGTGTTTTGTGCCTTCCCTGAGGAGAATGAGTGCAATAGCTTCTGTAATCACTTTTCACTTTCTCCCCCTGACGAATTCCAAGAAGAACTCAGCATTTAATTCTACCCACTTAGCTGGATGAGCTACTAGTATGCTGTTTCATTGCATCCTTTTTTGCCATTGATACTCCCTACTGAATCAGAGATGAACTACTAATCTTTGCTATTCTTTTACCACTCAATCTTTTCTCTACTCAACTTGAACTACAATTGGTCTTTTTGGCCATCAACAATCTTTACTGGTATGAACTAATCTTCTTTACCACTGCATTTTTTCTCTACCCAACTTGAATTCCGGCCACAAATTTTTGTCTTTCTTTCATTTTGCAATATGACCGTTCTTTGCATTCACAAGAACGGCCTGTCTGTCACAGCTACAGATTACAACAAACATTGATTATCTAGGCATCCTTTTCACATAATGCGTGAAAATAAGCAACAATGTCAAAAATAGGGTTAAGGCAACATGTCACCGTACTCAACATGAACCCCACATTATTATTGCCATCCATGGGACATTGTTTATCCACCCTATGTACCCCATTGTTGTCCATCCCACCACTGGAACTGACTAATTAGGTTACACATTTTGGTTGCATGAGGGTCGTCTTCGAGATTTGGGTATCACAGATGTGTATTGAGGATAGGGGCATAGGGTAGTATGGAAGGTGAGATGGTTGGGACAACGGTGGGGGACAACATGTAGACAGGGTCACTGGATAGGTCTACAAAGGTATTTTGACCTGCTGGAATAAGTTTTGCCATAGAAATCTTCCTGGAAACATAGGTGACCAGGCGGATCTGAGGGGAAAGAAAGATATGGCGTAAAGTTTTGGTGGGATTTGCACCTTGATTTGTGAAATTCAGCATGTGAACCTCATGTCTCTGGGGTCCCTGAGACCTTGCTGTGTCGTCTGCTGACAAATAGGTCACACGAAAGCAACACTGAGGGAGGCTGGGAAGCTTGCAAGTCCCGTTTTCCATAGATGACCACCTACAACACGTTCGGACACACATCACAGACCCCATCAAACTTGAGAAAGTCAGCACCTGTGCCAGTCCACAACCATTCTGGGAAGGCCTCCCTCATTGCAATATATTTGCTTGTTTCACACCAGACATACTACATCAACTCCACAAAGGGGTCTTCAAAGATCACTTGGTTGCGTGGTGTATGAGTTTAGCTACCAAACAGGAGGTTGATGCTCATTTCCAGGCCCAGCCCTCCCATCTGTCCTTGCAGCACTTTAAGAAGGGAATCTCAACCATCTCTCAGTGGTCCGGCACTGAGTACAAGAACATGGAGAAGGTGTTTGTAGGTCTTATCTCCAGTTCCGTGCCACCTGATGCCCTGGCAGCCGCACATGCTGTACTCCACTTCATTTACCTTGCGCAATATGCATCACACTCGACTACCACACTCAAGCGGCTCCAAGAGTCACTCACATGTTTTCACACACAAGGAAACTTTTATCGCCCACAATGTACGTGAACATTTCCAAATTCCCAAGATCCATGCAATGGAACATTATGTTGCATCAATCAAGTCCCGTGGTACTGCTGATGGATTCAACACCGAGTTGCCAGAACAGCTCCATATTGATTTCGCCAAGATCGGATATCGTGCCAGCAGCCGTCGAGACTACATCATCCAGATGACTAAATGGATCACCAGACAGGAAAAGATCCATGCATTTAGTGCTTACCTTCATTGGTGGGCACCTGGTGCACGTGATATTGATGAGGGCAGCAGTGAAGAGGAAGCCATTGACATGGTTGGCGAGACCGCTGCACTCCCAAACACATCTTACACCCAAGAACCAGATGAAGAGATCAATATTGGACGCACATATTGTGTTGCCAAATGCCCGGGCTTCCCCAACACCTCTGTGCCCACTATCATACATCAACTTGGGGCTGTTCACTTCCTTCCGGCCCTCACTGCCTTCCTCAAGCATATCAACCCTCAGAGCACAAGCTCTCTGAACGAGTACATGCACTTTGACTTGTACAAGCAGGTCCATTTCTCTCTCCATTCAATCCAGCAAATCAACAACAGAATCCTCATGGATATTGTTTGTGCAACCTCATTCGTACCACACCAGGGCCGAATCACTGAGACCCCTGCTCACTTTGATACTGTGCTCGTGCATTACATCGTGGACGCAAAGGAGACTGGAGCCCAAGGTCAGTTGGAATTCTCCCCCCATAGCATTGTAGTGCTCACCGGAGATTCAGGATATCGAGTGGCATGGGTGCACGCCATCCTCTGTCTCCCAGACCATCAATCTGTTTCATTCGTTGAAGGGACTTTTGGTTATATGCGAAGGAAATAGTGCCTTGGTTATCTTCGTAGATTGTAGTAGGGCTTTCCATGGTAAGTCCGAGTTCATTTAAGAATCTACGCATCCAGAGTAATTCACACGTGACTTCGGATAAGGCTATGTATTCAGATTCCGTGGATGAAAGAGCAACTACGGTTTGTTTCTTTGAAGACCACGAGATAACGCCGTTACCTAGAAATATGGCATATCCACCAATGGATTTCCTATCTCATGTATCTCCAGCAAAATCGGCATCGGAATAAGCATGTAAGTTCAAGCTTTTACCTCCTAGACATAGTTTTTGATCACGTGTATGGAAAAGGAATTGTAGGATACGTTTTGCTAAACCCCAGTGTGTTTCACTCAGATTCGAAGAGTATTGAGCGAGTTTGTTTACAGCATGGGCGATATCGGGTTGCGATACTACCACAGTAAACATTAGGCTACCGATTAGTTCACGATAAGGTAGGTTTTTGGATTCTTCCTTTTCTGTTTCCATATCTGACAGTGAAATATTTGCGAAGTCGATGCTGAGAGGTAAGGGGGATTTCATTGGTTTTGAGTTTTGCATGTTGAACTTTTTCGCTAGGTCTTCGATGTAATATTTCTGTGATATGGAAATGGTTTGAGACTTATCATCACGACTAATTCCAGATCCAAGTATCCAGTGAGCTTCACTTTCGCCTGATATCTTGAATCTTTCTCTAAACATGTCTTCTAGCTCAAATAATCTGCTGTCAAAGCCTACTGAAGTTGCGTCATTGACCCAGAAACCAACGATCACCCACATCCTGTCATCCCATGATTTGTAAAAGATCGCCGAATCGTATTGTGAGCATTTCCATTGCAAATTTTTCACCATAAACTCAACAAGAGTTTTTCTCCACTCATTTCCGCCTTGTTTGGTTCCATAAAGCGCCTTCCTCAACTGTAAGGCCAAATTTTCTTTTCCTGGCACTCTAAATCCTTCAGGCTGTTCAACCCACACTTCCTCCTTTATAACTCCATTAAGGTAAGCCAATTTTACATCAAATTGACGAATTTTGACTCAGGAAACAGCACCAATGGTTAACAAAATTTGAAGTGATTCCCAATGCATGACAGGTGCATACGTCTCGTTAAAGTGCAATCCAGGTATCTGACTATACCCTTTAGCAACAATACAAACTTTCCGTTTGGTAATATTTCCGTCTTGACATGAAGTTCGTAATGTTGTACCCATTTTGAGTACGCATGCACCTGGAGGTGGTTTAGAGGGTGAACTGAAGACTTTGTGATCCAATGTATTCTGCCATTCAGCTTGGGGAGCTGTTTCCCAAGCTTTACCTTCTTGTCCAGGTAAGTTCAATGCTTCCTCAATACTTGTCGGGTCTCCTTCGATAATCAGCATAATAAAAGATTCTTCTCCTTCTCCTTCTAACAAAGATTGAACTTCCCCACATTGACGACCCGAACATGTTGATCCGATCAGAAAATCAGGTATGTCTGAGACTAATCTTATTTCATTTTGATTGCTAAGGGCCTTATTGGATGTAGATGCCTCTTGAGATGCTTGCTCCCCCTGATTAGCAAGATCTCATCCACGAAGATGATGTGGTGGGATGCGAATAGTGAGTCGAGGTTGGGTAGGGGTGGTCTGCTGTGAACTTGTAGGTACATTGTTTGCCGTATTTTGACTAACATCTTGAGTCATAGTATCTTTGCTGTAAAGTGCTGGCATGACTGGCATGACAATATCTTCATGAAATATGATGTCACAAGCCTTTTCAATACGCTTCGAACCAGGATACCATACAAGATACCTGGTTGAATAGGGCTCATATCCTACCATATAGCCCATTTTCGTATGTGAGTCCCATTTGCGGTGTTTTTCCTTGGGTACGGCGATGCTAACTGGACTACCAAAGATTTGAAGGTGGGAAAGAACAGGTACTTCTCCAGTAATGCGTTGAAGGGGAGTTATACCATCATTCACACGGGTTGGTGATCTGTTTTGTAAATATGCCATAGTTTTGACTGCCATTGACCACATGTTTTTAGGCATCCAAGATGCATACAACATGGCACAAGCTCCTTCAGTATTGGTGTGTATAGCTCTTTCGGCGATACCGTTCTGTTTGTGAGTATAAGGAACGGAAGTGTATAAGGTGATACCTCTATCTTTTAGAAAATGTTCTATTCTCTGATTCACGAACTCTTTTCCATTATCAGCCATAACACCCCTGACTTTAGCTCCATAACCTGTTTCGAATTGGTTTATAAAGTCCTCGACTTTACCTGCAACTTGGGATTTAAACGTAAGTGTTTCTACCCATGTGCCCCATGAATAATTGTCCATGATAATCAGGAAATACTTCTTTCCATCAATGCTCGTGGTTTCCATCGGTCTGGCAAGGTCCATATGTATCAACTCTCCAATGTGAGTTGCACGTGTTCTACCAGTTTTGAAAGGTAATTTGTGTTGCTTTCCATGGATACACACCATGCAATCAGCATTGTAAGTTGATTCTTCATCAATCTCGATTCCCGTAGCACATTTCTTCACTGAATCTCTCACGGCAGCAATGTTAAGATGACCCAAGCGTTGGTGCCACCTCATGATGTTTGTATTTGTATCCCTGGTAAGTGTGATTATTGTTTCATCAAGACGGCTATCCAATTGTTCTTGAGTAGGTTCATTGATTGTTTGAATAACCAGAGGCGGATTACTTGTTTGAATTATTGACAAATTCGTTGGGTAGATATTACCCTTTTTGCAAATATCTGCTAACAGTCAGTTTTCAGGGTCAATGACTGTACATCCAGATTTGTCCAAAGAAACGGTGAAGCCGTCCTTGATGAGTTGGCCAGGCGAAAACAAGTGAGTATGGATTTCTGGCACCCATTGGACATGGGGAATAATGATTATATGATCTTTTCCTTGATTGCTAACCCGTATTTTCATTATTCCTATTCCTTTTGCTTCAACTTTGGCACCATTTGCTGCTGTAAATGACTTAGGACTTGAGAAAGGTTTGTACTCATGTAATTCCTCTATTTTTGGTATGAAATTGCCTGACACCACTGTATCAATGAAGCAACATCTTGTGATTGGATCCTCATCTAAAAACATTGAAGTGTCTATCATCACAAATAAGCCTCGTGCTGTAGGTATGCCGCTCCCTTTATTCTTGTCTTGATCAACAGTTTGTGTGTCCTTTTTCATCTGCTGTTGGAATCCACCGCTATCATTTTTCTTTTTAGGACTAGGGCAATTTCGAGCCCAATGACCTTGCCCTCCACAATTAAAGCATCCATTAGAACGCTTGACACTCTTCTTTCCAGGACTCTCTTCTGCGCCTTGCACATTGTTTTGAGATCCTGGCTTTTGGAACCTTTTTTTCGTTGTGGTGAATGCAGAGCCCTCCATAGTGGTACGTAACCCTCGTTTCATCTCAATTTGACGAAGGTTGCTGATGATTTTCTCAACCATGTCCTTGTCGTAGTCAACCACATTGACTATGGCATCGAATTCCTCAGGGAGCGAGTTAATGAAGAAGTTGAGGTACAACGGTTCTGGAACAGAATGGCTGGCTTCAGTAAGCTTCATTCTTAGAGCATCCATCCTAGATTTATGCTCTAATATTCCAGATCCGTCATACAGAATACGAGTGATTTCAGCAAGCAAAGCTGCCCTTGTGTTAGCCAGACGGTTGCCATACACCTCACGAAGCGTATTCCAAGCCTTTATCGGGTCTCGACTATCCCGGATAGATACCCTTTGTTGGTCCTCAATATGCAAATCAATCTCAGTGTAAGCCCTTTCTTTCCTTAGCGCCCATGCTCTTTCAGTTGGGGCATCGGGAGCCGTGCGTGTAGAAATTGCAAAGGTCCCGGTAACGACCTCCCACTGATTGAGTGATCTCAAGATGGACTCCATACTGGCGCTCCAAGACAAGTAATTGTCGGCACGTAATTTTGCGAATACCTGGTACGCGCTACCAGTGCTCATCTGATAGTCTTTCAAATCTTCGAGACTAGTCATGGTTATAATTTGTCCTGGTTTAACTTTTTAATGCAGTAAGATTGGACCGGGGCCCATAACCTGAAGACTAAGGTAAGAACTTCCCAACGATAGACTCGAATCGTTATTTATACACTACCTGAAGACTAAGGTAAGAACCTACGAGAAATGTTAGCTACGTACTACATGACAAGGTTAATGGCACTTACTTCACAACGATAGACTCGAATCGTTGGGAAGGACTATACTACATCGAGAAACGAATATACATATACATGTTTCAGAACTTAGGGGACAAACGCACAGGCCATGCACCAGATGCCGAAACCGGCTTACTACTCAACTATCGCCTACATTCCTACAGGGAGCTTTTCGGCATATGTAAATAGGACCGCACTATGACGCAAAACGGTTTTTCCTGATGAATGGTATTCTTACTGCGGCCGCTGTCTAATGTTTACGGGCACCTGGAACTCGATGAAACAATACTCGCTTGGAATTCTCATGTAACTTTCATATTTCAACCGTGTTCTTTGACTCGCAAGAAATGCGGATGGGTTGGATGGACCTGAGGGGTGAGAACATGCTTATTATAAGCCTTGTCGATCATAGAAGTTGACGAGTGTCAGGGTAGCACAACAAATGAAGTGCGGGCGGCCAAACAAAGATCGATGGCGGAGCGTTGAGACGTCAAACAATCAAGCAATGGATCCGATTCCGGTGACTTAGCATTAATGGCGGATGCCCGGGGCTTCCTTCGTTGGGGTGCAGACACCATGATGCGCGCAGACGCTTCAATTCAGATAGACAAAGGTGTATTTTGATTTCTGGCCCCGCGGATGCCACGCTCTCTACTCAAGCGGAAACCAGGGCAGATATTCGACAGATTTATATACTTACGTTTGGGAAATGCGCTGTAAGACCTTTCTTTGACTAACACTCATGTCGTCTCCGTCGCCACCTCCCCCTCCACTTACTCATTAAGTGAAGCAGGCCAGAACGTGTGCGTATTCATTGGGATCCATTTTCATGAGATGAACTGTATTGATGTTTTGAGGATGCTAGCTTAGCTACAAAGGTACGTTTGGCGGTGATAAATGAGACTTGTTGGCGGGTCCTTGCTTATTTGTCAATGTCTTCAGTATTACCTTGCAGCAGCGTTCACCATATTGTTTTATGACCACATGCTATCGTTCTCCGATGAGGTGTGTGTTTGTTTGTAGATTGTTTGTAGAGCATTCCAACGGCGTGGTGGTTGACGGGGTGCTTCCGCAGCTGGACACCATCTGGAAAAAGAATTGGGCTATGAGTGAGTAAAAGCCGTTGCCAGTACGAGGAACAACGCACGAAAGCTGATACGACTCTAGTCACCTTTGTCTTCCTCGTGGTATTGTTTCCATTATATCCACCTTCGCCTGGTAACCGCTCACAAGGAATCTGCCTTCACAGAATCGATATTATACCCCAGCAGCCATGGTGGCTATCATGGTCGGTAATGGATTCCATTGGATATTACCGCAGCACGATTGACAGCCCTTCCTTCACAGGATTCTTCGACAACACCTGGACTCCAGAAGTCAGTCTAAATCCTATCCTCCTGCGAAACATTCTGACTGACCGACTCTCCGGGAGTAACAGACGTAAATACATTACTGTTCCTACTAATTTCCGATGAGTAACCACTCGTTAGATGTCAAAAATTCGTCCTATTCCAGCCATTCGGCTTTGGAATCCCCCTAATAGCAATCCCCGGCTTCCTGCTAATATTGCGGTATGTTCAAGGCTCCTCACACTAGATTTTCGGCAAAATTGGACTTGGATCTCTCTGACCCTAGGGTATATGCGCTGTATGGTCGCAATTTCTACGTGCTCGTCTACCTTGGTGTCCTGCTCGTAGCACAAGTCGCCGTTGGTGTATGGCAGTTTGCATTCCCAGGAGAGGGACGTATGTCTTGTGTCTTTATGATCTGACCCGAATACAGCATAATGTCCACGCCCTGTTCATAGCTGTCATGTTTCCCGACGCCCCCGGACCAGTCTTCCACGGTGAGCACCACAGACTGCACGCTTATGCTGTGGTCCTCAAAAAGACTGACCGGAATGCTTTAGGCTGCTTATACACAGCCGCACCATCACTGTTTGTGTGTTCCATCCGAGACGCGCATATATTACCTAAATCCTGCGAACAGAGGCGCAGCAGCAGGCGCATACATTGTCGTGGACCTGTTCTTCGATGTCTCTATCTTCGCGTTCACAATGGCTAAGACATGGAAGGCGTTCTGGAGCCACCGCGGCCCAGGATTGCTACGTCGGATATCGCAGGACGGTGCGATGTATTTTGTGTGAGTAACAGTATTTCGTTAGTCCGGTGTGCGTCACTTAATGGAATCTCCTTCTTGAGCATGATCTTCACTTTAAACTCTGTGTGGTTGTTTATGGTCCTATTCGCCACGGTACGTCTGTCCGTCCCAACTCAAACATGTCATAGGCATGCTCACTGAGACTGCTTCGCTCCCCGACAGCCAACCCTGAAATACATCACCCCGCTGTAAGTATCCGAGACTCTTACTAGTATATTATACTCACCATAATGAATCATTTCGCCAGTCCCGCGATTATGTGTGTATAATTCTAGTTCCTACCTGTTCCAGTAGACTCGAGAGTGCCCGCTAACTTGATGGTGTCCCAGGCTAGACGTAACGATGATCAACCGCCTCACGATGAACCTGCGCGGAGGGGATGATAAGCCGTCGATAGGACCTCCCGACTTGGAAGAACTGCAAGTCGCGCGTCTTAGTTTCACGAATGCGACCATGACACTATGGACTGGCTATCCAACCAACCCATTCTCTCACACCAGCGAGATGTCATTGGCGATTGATAGGCGTCAGGATTATGAACTTACCACGATTGTGGAGTAATCTCGGGGTTTGGAAAGTTGGGGCCCTCGACGGGAATTCAGAGTAGCGGCTGTTTGATTGTCGCTGTAGTATGGTTGTTTAAGTTCTGCAGCCATTCCTTAATAAACTGGGTACTTTCCACCTCCGGTGGTATATTTAATTAATACACCTTGGCGGGTTTCAAAAGTTAAATCCTTGTAGCTGAGGTTAGTGTGTGTGATGCACGACCCGGGAGATCATGGCTTCGGCGTCCTAGAGTCCCTGCAACTCGGGGCTGGAGTTGCTACATTCTCCGCCGTGGCATTCTGGCGAACCTGACGCCCTGTACTATATCAAACTGGTTCAAACATATCTGGCATCAACTGAACATGCCATCCGAGTCATCTCAGTGATATCATACATACTCAGTGATTAGCCAGACTCGTCAAAAGTACATACCTTGGTATACATTAGAGGTCACATTACACTTTGTTTTGTCGCCAAATAAAATTCTCCAAAACGCAACTTGAAAGTTGAAAGCCTTGCAAAAGCCGATGCATGGACTGGCTGTCGCCTAGGTTCGTAGTACTGTCGTGCTATGACTCCTTGCTCATGCACTGATTTAATTGCATAATAAGGAGCTTGGAACTCGCGAAAATAACTTTCCATCTACTCAATTTTTAGGACAATGTGATGGAGCATCTACTGATTGGGTGGCGTGACAAGCACCGCTCAGAGAACCCACACAGCAGTCATGAGTTCCTTGAAAAGTTGGCTTTCTTCACGCACCGCAACCTTATACATTGTTGTGTGTTGCTCTATTTTTCCCCTTGAAGCGAGATCGAACCACTCGACGCTCAGTCCCAGAAGGCTGCCGCTCGTCAGCCATGATTTATACTGACCGCGGCAGAGCTATGTTTCAACTCATGTTTCATGTGTGAGGTGATCATCTTCCTAACGCATTCATGTGTATTCCTCAACGAGGTCAATTACCAACAATATAATTTAGCCTGGTGGTTCACAACGCTCGTAACGGAACCAAAGGGATAGCATGCGAGTACTGCAAGGTTTTATATAACCCTGCCAGACGATCAAGGTAGCTCAGGTGAGGCTGAATTTCGTGTTTACAGTGGTATATCACATCATGTTGCGGGCTCTAGACATTGCGGTGCCTTAGTCAAAGGACTCGAGGAAATCAAGAAGAGTGAATGGCGCCTACACATAACCGAGGTGACATGGTCCCCATGAACAATAACAGTTCATTTGGTCTGTCAAGCCAAATGTGAAGCTCAGTGAGATTTAAAGACCACGCCGCAGTACTACAAAAGCAGTTGAGGCAAAAGTTAAGAACAGCGCAAGCTGAAAGGGAAAACTTGGAGATAAGATTTGTGCATCTTGTTCTATAATTAATGTACCCATTTATGTTCCCTTTCTGAGTTGCTGTGACTGCAGTCAATCTGTGAGGTAATGAGAAGAAAGTGAGGGTGCTTTCGATAAAAACGACAGGTATGCCGTTGCGAACGGGAATCATGAATGGGCAAATGGTAAACATACCACGATCTTCTGTAGTTTGCCTGCATTTGCGAGTTTCTCCCCACATGCATGGACATGTGGTACAGCATAATTAGGGCCTGAGGTCCCGCCGTGAACTTGAAGAACTATGGGTAAATAGGGGGTGCCCTGGCCCAAATACAGCACCAGAAGGTGCCAACTTGAAGCAACATACTGTGAATTCGCAGGAAAAAATGTAGCACAAAATAGAACGCACATTGCTGAAACGCCATAGAGGCCCTCTTTACCCACACTTAAGAAACAGTGTCCACTGCGCGCAGCACGGCATGCTTGTACTGCGATGTCAACCTCAGCATCTGTTGCATTTTGAAACTAAGTGGGCATGAAAAGTCTAGAAAAAAATTCACGATGGACCTATGGGAACCCATTATAAGAATATGGTGGATTCATAGAAATCAACGCTGACAAACCTGTGACTCAGTTTTTCAACATGTGTTCCGATTGCGCCCCATGATACCAAATGCAATATACATTGTGGGTTGTATCTGTACAAGGTAGAAAGGTCACTCCCGAGATGCGGAGCCGAGAGAATACAGAATCACAAACCGAGGAATTGCAACTGGAGGTTGGGTCGGGAGTCGCGATGTCAAGAGAAGTGTGCATATGAGGCGGAGGTTCTCGTTGATATTGAAGCTGGATCGTAGATTCCGAGCAGCGCTCATATGAGACGAGACACGTTCTAAGCCTCGCAGATCTGCCATTCATATCAGTATAAATGAGCCCATATTGTCGAAAAAAAAAAAAAGGTAGACCCTCCCATCACACCGTCGATACTGGTCTGCATGATTGTAATTTACTTACCGTGCATCCTCTGCTTCACATGCTCACTTGTCAGATTAAACTGGCATGATAATAAGGAGATCTTCCTGATTCGAGTAACTGTGTGACTTCTGGGCATATTCAGGCTTGACGGTTTTTCACAGAGCAGGACCTATGTCAAGAAAGTATCGTTCTCAGGCATTAGGCGTCATGTAGTAACAAGACGCACCCTACTAATGACAATAACACGGTCGTCATCCCCACAAATAGTTGCTTCTACGGGATGACGACCTTCTAAGACAGTGTTCACTGCAAGGAGAGAGCTGAAGTGTGTGAGCATTGTTGTACACCGCTCCACATTGCTGCGAGACTCGCAGCGGAGATTTTTCCTAGAAAATTTTGGTGTGGGTCACGTGGCGATGCGGCCGGACAGTTCTATTTTGGGAAGATGATCGCCAGTCAGTCCCTAAGCTTGCCTGGGATCTAGCGCTGCGGGCTACCGCACCTTCCCTTCCCCACCGTTCAACCAACAAGCCACAGTCTGTCCTTCATACGTACTTAGCTCTAGTCTTACCATTCATCTTCTTAAGTCTCTCTAGAACTCCGTGACGCCTGCGAGTCCCAAGCCCTCCTTCCAGTGATCTTGTTTTTGACTGAGAAGAAATATACTAGCTCGGATGCCTTGCAGGTGCTGTAAGTTGACCATAGTACACATTCCACGTATTGACGACAGCTCACTCTGTCATATTACGCAGCACGCGTGTAACCAGCAACCTCAACAACCTTAAATGGAATGCGAGGAATCTTTAAAAGTAAGAATTGAATTCATTAGCAGATATCTATACTGACCCGCAGCCAACAGTTGGGTGCTGGTCCAACCGGCATCCTGTTGCTGAACCCCTCTTACCAGACTGTTCTGCTTGTACCCGCGGCCTGCACAGTTGTGGTAAGATCATCTGAAAGATCGCAGTTACTCAAGTATAAATTGAACCCCAGTTCTATGATTATTTTCTGACCTTGGGTATCGAAATCAAACTTGTCTGGCCCTTCCCGTGGTGCATGGCGAAAGTCCTATACTTCGCAACGACATACTTTAATTTTATTTCTATGACGTTGTTGACACCTGGTACGAATATTCTAGTTTTCAGCTTTAATGAGAATTCATAATAGCAGGGTTGCTAACAACTTGCTCGAGCGCCCCGACCGCCCTCACCACACTTGGAGTTTGTGAGTCATGCCGTGCATCCTCTCAATCAATCTTGCTCACAGGGTGAAAATCCTCTCGTGTCACAGGTTCAGGTTTTATTACGGTTATCATTGCAGAAGGTGTGTTTCTTGCACTGGCCACTTGGGAGAGAATTGTTCTGAAGTGGAATAAAGCCGTCCTCCTTCTGAGAACATGGGTGCTCTGGGATAAGAACAATAGAATTCCCATTGGATTACTTAGCCTCTTCGCATTTCTGACAATTCCATCCACCATATTCATTGTGTCCGGGATACGAGAACAGCATGGTGAGTATCCTCATTCAATGCGACTTCACACTCGCATTTTTATTCCTATATGAAACCAGAGGCTGGATCGCATCCTGTCCTGGGTTCCATTACTTTTTTCAGCTTCTTAATTCTTGCGTTCTATGAGTCAAGTATGTGATGTCTTGCTTCTGACTGCCCTGCAGACTGATACTAAAGTTCTACGTTGTGTAGTCATGCTTGGTTTGATCATATACAAGGCAAAGAAACACTGTACGTCGTGTTAATAATTGCAGGATTAATATTGTGTTCAAGATATCATCTTTGCAAGTCGCGATTCATCATCGATATTCTCTTTTTGCTGTAGTGCTTTTCCGAGACGGTAAGTGCCATGCAGATCCGTAAGTTATGGGTAATGAACCTGTTCGTTTAGGCATAATGTATTACATAATTTTGATCGGTTAGTTGTTTATTAGCATATCGAACGGCATACTGCTCACGAGAGGGATCCAAGTCTTTTCGCTGACCCTCACAGGGTTCCTTGTGGTCCAAGTAAGCTCTGATAGTCCTGGTTGGATCGACCTAATATAAGATATGCCGTAGAACCTCCCCCTCGTTATGGGTTTGTCACTGTGCGTTCTTGCACCCCTTCCCCCCCAGTTATTTACCAGGTACCGGGCTTTCTTAGGGTGCAAGCCACGTTGCATTCTGTGCTAACCAAGCGGATGTTTCTCAACCTTCGGAGCGTTGCGTCTGAACACTCTTATGGCAGCTGGGCGCCGATCAGTGCTCAAATTGTTTCAGAGATCCATTTCGCATCGGCGAGAGACCTGAGCATTGGTTCCGTAGCACGATAGCATTTGTGTAAGATATTCCGAGGCCAAATGGCGATGTAAACCCAAGGACAGCTGCAGAGGCTATGTGGGATGGAGTTATGCCTAATGTAATCCAGATTAAAGGGGTGGTGTAATGATCAAGGCCAATGCCATCTTATCTTACCTTATCCCGTAGTGGTGCTCAGTCCTCGACTCCTTATATAATAATTGGTGTGGTTCACTAATAACTTTATCTTTGCACAGGACTCCTCTCGCCACCTAGCCCTGTCCAGCCCCACCTCCTGTTACCCACACGCCATATGGCATCCCTGCGCTGTCCCTGTCACCCGTCGCCACCCCACCCACCATCTCCGCTCATGGTGCACAGATGCTCGCCGCGCCGACTTCGTCCACGCCGACCCAGTGTCCCTGACTATGCGTGTGTGAGCAGGTTGTGGAGTGGGAGTGTGAATGAAAACCAGCGGAAGAGGAGCCTGGGAAGAAGCCACCAGTGGCAAGTCGATGGGCACAACTAGCATTGTGTCTGTCAGTGGGTTGGAGTGAGAGTGACTGCATGAGACGTACCATGGTAGAAGCCGTGTGTGATGCCTATGATGATGACAATGTATGGTGCCGAGGACAGTGGTCATCTTGTGGGGCTTGTTGTAGATCGCGCAGATGCGGATGAGATGGATGATGGAGGAGGTGGAGACACGGATGGCGGTGAGGATGGGCTGGAAGGCACATTCTGCCCCTATGCCCCCGTCTCACTCCCCCTGGGCACACACAATGACACTGACTCCTCTGCTGCTCCCTTGACATTTGGCAGTGCAGGCTCAGCCGTCATGCAATTCAAGCTCTCGAACCGCCTCTCCCCTGCCTTCACCGCGCTCTTCCCTCCACACCAGAACCTTCCCTATGCTGCTATCGACATCCTTGTCCTCAGCACACCTGAGCTCATGCAGCAGGAGTTTGCAGCATTTGATTGGGGTGATCTGGGTGTGCTTGCAGGCATCACAAGCAGGGGGCTGGTGTCGTGTGTGCGGAAGTTCATCCATGTACATACGAACGAACCTTTACAATATACATGGTTGGTATGCACTGTTTTTGATTGGGTCAGCCTTTTGCTTGTCGCAGACAGTCTCGTGTGCCAGCCCGCCGTGACACCTTGTTATGTACAGTGAAGTGATGAGATGCCAGACCACTTACTGGAGGGGTGCAGGATTTGGGTAAATGTTAGGTGCATGTGCAACTAATTTTTTGATACCTGTTGACTCATACAGCACCATTAGCACAGAATAAAGGCCATAGTGGGAAGGTGTGCCTCAGAATAGCCAAGAGAGACTTGGATTTTCCTGCCATTCTGATTGAAGATTGGTCCTGTTTTTTATCTGGTAAGTGACCAAACATTTAAGGAGAATGATGGACTGACATTCAAACATTCGACAGCCCAAACTTGATGGTCATATAGGTTCGATGATGTTAGGAAAAGTGCCAAACTCAGGAGGGGGGGGCTCGATGGTGGACTGGGATAAGGGTGAGTGATGTGCTGTGAGACAAATGTGCTACTGTGACTTACATATGAAAGGCTATGACTATGTGACTTACGTTCGAGAGCATCAATGTTGACTATGATGATGTAAGTGACAAATCGTGGAGGGAATGTTACTTGTACTTCTGCGAGCACATAGATAGGACTCGAAGACTATCCTAGGTCTTCAAGGTGAGGAGGAGCATTGTTGGAGTCAATGATGTTGACAGGTGGCAGAAAAAGAAAGGGCTCCTTCACCCGAAGCTGTTCCATCATGGAACGATGAACCTATAGGCAAACATCGTCAGCACACCAGAAAATCAAAACAAACTCACCATGGTTAGCCATACAACCCGGGCCAGATGCCACATTCTACAAACAAGGTACGACCAGCAATTAATCTGCATATGAGACCTAACTCTACCCACCGCCGGCTCACTCGAATGACCATCCAGAACTTCGAGAGCAGTCAAAGGTCATAGTAACCATCTGGGGACATAGATGGGAATGTGAGGACTGTGTCAGAAGAGGTGGCAGTGTGAACAGTGGGAAGGAGAGGGGATGTTGAGAGAAGAGTTTTGTGGGGGGGATTAGATGAAAGGTGATGTTTGCTATTCCATGTGAGTAAATATATGCAGGGACAGAAAAGAGAGAGGACTTACAGGGTGGCATGCATAGGCCTAAGCTTAAGATCGAGACGAATGTAGAAGGTGAGGGATGTTGCAAAGCATTGGGGCTCTACACGTGAATTAAGGTGAGTAAATGAACCGAGAAGAGAAGAGGAATAAATGTACATTGATGTACAGCTCAGAGTCACTTCAGAAGAGTAGAAATGGTTGCATAGGGACTGTCACGACGTTTTCAGGCCGAACATCGAAGATTTCATCATGGTGGTGGGCTAGCCAGCCTGTGGGCCAAACGAAAAGGTGAGAAGATTGTGACAAAAAATGGACTTACAAGAATTCCTGGGGCAGTCATGCAGAGATGAGGCCATGACAGTCGCTACAGGGCTATGGCACTGTTGAGATGTCTCCATAGGCAACATCGAAGATTTAAGCTTCATGTGGGGCTAACCTGCTGGCTGCCCAAAAACATTTGAAAAATGTCAGTTAAATTACTATATTTTGACAAAGGAATGAACTCACTTGGAATCCTGGACAGATGACAAGCAGATGAGGAAGACACGGCCACTTTGCGGTTGTTGGGACATTCCCTGAAAATACTTTGGAGATTTTATCTGGAGGTGGGGTTAGCCTGCCGGCAACCCACACAACTTTGAAAATGGTCTGTAAATATGCTCTAGTAAGTCAAATTGCACTCACAATGGGACCATAGTTTCATTAATCACACTGAGAGGGACATGGCTGTTATGTGGCCAGGGAGATGTATCCTAGACCATACAAGAAGCTTTGGAGGACATAGCCCCCCGGAAGCACAAGGTTTCAGAACAGGTGAGTCAAAAATTGAAAACTTGAACGAAATATCCACATACAATGTTCTAATCGTTGCAAGAATGGAACCCACCACTGAGATCTGTGAATAATAAGTAATCTTCATCTTTGAAACAGAGAATATACTTACAATGATATTCAGGAGAAGTTTGACTGGATGTACATGAGTGCTCACAACCATTGATTCGTTCCCCCAACCCAATTCGAGCACAGAAGTTTGAGAGAGTGGTGGAGCCTGCCAGTGGCTCAAAAATCCAAAAGAAGGTAAGCAAAGATGGCTCTTACTGTAGAAGATATCACTGGCATTCTACAGCTTCAACTGCATTCTCATCCAATTCAATCCAAATCGCGATCATGAGCATTGGTTCCATAGCATGATAGCATTTGTGTAAGATATTCTGAGGCCAAATGGCAATGTAAACCCAAGGACAGCTGCAGACGCTATGTGGGATATGCCTAATGTAATCCAGATTAAAGGGGCGGTGTAATGATCAAGGCCAATGCCATATTATCTTATCTTATCCTGTAGCAGTGCTTGGCACCAGTCCCCAACTCTTTATATAATAATCAGTGTGGTTCAAACTTACACTGATAACTTTATCTTTTCTGAGGGATCTGAGGTGTGAGTCTAAGTGATCGGGCTGATTCAGGAATCAGGAGTGGACAAGCATTGGTGACCTGAACCATGGACATGTTTATTGCCCTCCTGGGAACTTGGAAGTTGCAGCAGCATAAAATAGAAAGAAATTTTTCACCATACATGAGTTTAACAACTGCCAACACAACAGTACATAATGTTGAAAATTCATCATGAATGATACATTTGTAAACTACAGATGACAAAACTTTGACATGTGACAATAAACAATCTAAGGAGCTTACATGACTATCTATAGGGTTTTTCATTTTTCACCATCTCTTAGGTCTCCTCTAGGCTCTAACTGTTATTTATTTCTGTCATATTTTACATAAATCATGCATCTATCTTAACATTAATGAGTGATGTGTGATCCCAGCATAGAATCTGGCAAGCAACTTATGCACTCCATCAATACACACGCTACATTCTGTTATTTACCTAGGATGAAAGTTTAGTGCCACCCTCAGTGCTAATGTCGACTAGTCATGATTTCAAATGTGAATGCAAAGTTTGGCACCTAACCTTTTGTGCTTGCTGACCATGTGATCACATACATTGATATAGTGCATGGATGTCATTGTGATGGAATTAGGAAATTATAAAGACATGAAAGCACAGAAAACAGTGTTTTGAAGAACATATGCAACCTTTTGAAGCTACCCAATTTGATACACCAACATACCACACAAATAATGTGAAAATGAAATGTCCAAGTGTACCAAGTGGTCAGCTCAATTTTGAAGAAGACTGTATGAGATTCAATGGCAACAATCACATAGCAGCAATTGTATTAAATATGAACAATGAATCCTATGGATCTGGAAAAGAAGCTAATGGAAAGTGCTAAGGTGCATGAAAGTTGGACTAAACCAAATGTACATAGATGGACAATCACATGTCTCTATTAAAGGAGGATCCTGACAATCTAGCTAGAAATGATTGAGATATATGACAAATGAACCAACTGCTGAGAATCCTGTGCTGCTGGACAAAGTGACCACTGAAAGGGAAAAGTACGCAGATGTTCAGTCCCAACATTTATGCTCAAATACAGACATATCACAGGTCTCTATCAAAAAAAGAATTATTTAAATCTATCTATGAAGAAATGAGTGAGATATGGAGCAAATAAAAATGATCACCTATGAAGTGGGAAGAAATTCATCAGCCAATTCTATCATGGATTTCCCCAATGTCATGATGATCACACAAACACTTGGTTTAATTTCAGACATAGATCAGGATGATAGTCAGTAATTGTTCCTAGGATGAGTGAATTGGGAGCTACAGCAAGAATGTCAAGGAAGTGAAGATGTGTCATTCACATTGAAGCATGCAATAGCATAATGGCATAGCTTTGAGAGAGACCACCTCCCCAAGTGAACAGTGATGATGATGACAAAGACTACACACACACAATAGACACCAATAAGAGATGTGATTAGCTGTACATAGTGCCATGCAGATATCTCAATATTGGACTCCAGTGAGTCACCTAGAAGCCATCAAAATCATATTGTAGCATACTTGAAGCAGATGTTGTCTGTCAAATCTTACACATCCATATACATGCTGACCATATATTATCAACACTCTGGCTAGATTAATATAGGGCACAAACATTGTCTTCTGACTCTTGTGCTCTTATGTGGTTTGGTGAATAATATCTTGGTATATAATGCCCCCATTAGTTCCATATGATGTGCAAAAGTTGTCTGTTGCACCCTAAGTCACTAATGCCTAGCATCCTATGCTTCAAATGCACCACCCATGTTCTGTCTGATCAGGATTCAGAAGTATATCTTGCTCCAATACTCAGAAGTCAGGATGACAAAGTCCTCTAATAATTCCTCTCAAAAGATAAGTAGATTGTTTTTAAACAAGAGAACTAAGACCAACCTGTTCATGTATGAGCTGCTCTGCTGTTTCCCAAATATCTTCATGTCCATGATGCCAACCCTCCCAGTCTAAAACATCTGGGCTTTGATAAGGAACAAAAACAAATTTTGGATGTGCTCTGAGTTCTTGCTTTGCCCATCGAAGATCAATACTCATTTCTGTTGCCTCATCATGTAGGCAATGCCAAAAGTGTGGTTGCAAGCCAACAACAAGAAGTTGTTCCAATGACTGCAGTGCATTGAGGAATTTCGATAGGAAGGCAGTTGTGATGGGAGAGAAGTCAATGAGGATCCAAACAACAACATGAGTGAGTTTGGATGGTAGCAACAGACAACCAGTCTGAGTCACAAAACCCCTCACCTGGTTTTCATGTCATCCTATGGCTTTTTGAGTGAGTGATGGGGTGAACATTGCCTGGGACTGTGTAGGGCTGAGGGACAGCACACTCTAGTGCAAACCTTTTGAGTGTTGTGTGGACTTTCTGAGTACTGAATGGACTTTTGACTATTCTATGGACTTTCTGGCTGTTGTGTGAACTTTTGGGTGTTCCATGGACTTTCTGGGTGGGACACAGACTTTTAGGCATGCTATGGACTTTCTGGACTTTTGAGTATTGCATGGACTTTCTGACAGGTTTGTGGACTTTTGGGTATGCCATGGACTTTCTGGCTGTTTTGAGGACTTTTGGGAATTCCTTGGACTTTCTGGCTGTTTTGAGGACTTTTGAGTATGCCATGGACTTTCTGACTCTTTTGTGGACTTTTGGGTATTGCATGGACTTTCTGGGTGGGACACAGACTTTTGTGTATTCCATGGACATTCTGACTGTTTTGTTGACTATTGGGTATGCCATGGACCTTCTGCATGGGACATGGATGTTTGAGTATTCCATGAACTTTCTCACTGTTTTGCAGACTTTTGAGTATTGTGTAGACTTTCTGACTGTTCTGTGGACTTTTGGGTATTCCAAGGACTTTCTCACTGTTTTGCAGGCTTTAGGGTATGCCATGGACTTTCCAACCATTTTGTGGGCTTTTGGGTATTCTGTGGACTTTCTGAGTCAGACACAGACTTTTGAGTATTCCATAGACTTTCTGGCTTTTTTGTGGACTTTTGGGTATTGCATGGACTTTCTGGCTGTTTTGCAGATTTTTGGGTATTGCATGGGCTTTCCTGTTGTGTGGACTTTCTGATGTTTTGTGGACTTTTGGGTGTGCCATGGACTGTCTGTGTGTAACAATGGACTTTTGAGTATTCCATGGACTTTCTGGGTGGGACACAGACTTTTCGGTATTCTATGGACTTTCTGGCTGACTATTGTGTGTAGAGAGTGAGGGTCTCACTTTCCTCACCAATAGGAACACAGCCAGCCATCTTTGTGAGCACTATGTCAGTATATTCATATCTGACTTGCTCATCAGGGGTATGAGACATCATTTTGGTTTTTATTTGCATTTCTTTTCTAATTGGTTGTTGTCAGTCACTTATTCACCTTTGTTTGCATGTTCCTTCCATTGTCTTGAACCTGTGGTCTATTCCACAACTTCCTTGACTGGATATTTCTTGAATTGTTGGGTCTGTGCTGCAGAGGTGAGTGCACTAGGCTTCAATCTCTATTTTAGATTAGATCTTGCATTTCTACACCACTATGATGCTTTTCCCATGTGTGATGTGATGCCACCTCTGAGCTACTCTTGTGGTACTCACATGTCTCACTGAGCTATTGTGATCCTCTTGTAGGACTAGTCTTTCAACTGCTAACCACCAAGCCTGAGAATCCGTCACTGGCACTCCTTGTAGCAGTGAAGACAAAGAAAGGAGTTTGGCATTAGTCTACAGATGGGGTTGGGTATAACAGAAGTATGTTTAAATGCATGTAATTCCTACAATGATAGGTCATATGTTTGCTTGGCTGTGTAAGCTCATAATGGTGTTTGTGTTGTCTCCGAGTCAAGATTGTTTGTTCATCAAATACAGGCTGATCCTAATGTGTAAAAATGGTAGTGAAAAACATGAGACTAGCTCATGGTAGTGTTGCCGCGGTCCAGCTTTAAGCAGGCTCTTAAGCCGCAGCTGGACCAAAGCAATGGCTTTCTAACAGCTTGGGTTTAGCTCAAGCTTTGGGCTCAGTTTGAAGCCGGTCCGAGCCAGGCTGTGGTCATGGGTGGTGCCACAACCACACCGGAAGTCGATACTTCTGGTGCAGTTGTGTCACCACCGTGGTGACAGCACCCACAGGTGCTCTCACTGTAGACAGCAGCATGGCCCCGTCATTGGGGCAGTACCACTGCCCCAATGACGGTAGTGGTGCAACCACACCAGAAGTATTGACTTCTGGTGTGGTTGTGTTGCCACCGCTGTGACAGCACCCACCACAGGTGTTGTCACTGGACTTGACAATGGCCCCATCATTGGGGCAGCATGGGTGCTGCCCCAACGATGGTGGTGCATGGCAATGTACCATTGGTGCGTGCTGCACCAACGGCAGTGGCTGGCGCTGCCACAGCGACACCATGGTGGCCAAGCTGCATCTGCAGCTTCAGCTAGCCAGCTAAGAGCCGTTGGCTGGCTAGCTGGTCTGAGCTGCAGATAGCTGAAGCTTCGGCTGCAGCTCAGGATTTTGACCCCAGCTTTTTGAGCCGTAGCCGCAGCTCAGCTAGCCTAAGCCAGCTAACCAAGCCACAGCACCACTAGCTCATGGATGCTGGAATCTAAGCAAAGCCTTCAGGGTGTCCCTTTCTTCCTCTGCTTCCTGTTGAGCACACTGTTCGTCATCCTGTAGAGCCTCTGCTTGCTTTCATAGAGCCTCTGCTTCTTGTCAAGCATGCCATTTGGCATCCTGTAGAGCCTCCACTTTGGACAGTCACACCTCCACCTCCTGTTGAGCATAGGCCAGGCTGCTCATCCTCAGCCTCAGCAGGGATATGCATGTGTTTGTAGATGTCTTGTTTGACCAGCATGACTGATTTCTTGATGGGCTTGCCAGGTTTGCCAGGTTTCTTGACGTAGAATATGAGAAATTCATGATAGGGTGAGCTGTGACACTTTGACCAGCAAACTTTTGTTATAAAAATGTTGTCTGAATGGCAAACTAGAGGGTTATTAGATGCAGGAACAGCTTCGAGAGGTACCAGGTTATTTCCATCGTGATCTGCAAATGGGATGATACTGCTAGATGTGTCATTCATGACAAAATGCTGGATTCTGGTGAGTAAAGCGTGGACCTGGTAGCGCAGGGATTGAAACAAGGAAAAATCTTATGGATTAATGTTTATCCAATGGATAATCATTCACCCATAGGCAATATATAACAAGTTTTCTGAACCAAAAAGGCAATGAAAAGGTCAGTGGATAAGAGTTTATCCCTTGGATAATCATTCTTCCATGTGGGGTAAGTTGAAGCAAAAGGAATGGGAATAATGAAAATACGAGTTAACAATCAAAGAAAAGAGCATATAGTTGTTATTCCCCATGTCCAATGGGTGCCGGAAATTCACACTCACTTGTTTTCTCCTGGCCAACTCATCAAGGATGGCTTCATGGTTTCCTTAGATAAATCTGGATGTACAGTCGTTGATCCTGAAAACCAACTGTTAGCGGATATTCACAAAAAGGGTAATATCTACCCAGCGAACTTTTCAATAATTCAAATAAGTAATCCACCTCCAGCTATTCAAACAATGAATGAACCTACACAAGAAGAATTAGATAACCATCTTGACGACACGATAATCACACTTACCAGGGATACAAATACAGACATCATGAGGTGGCACCAATGTTTGGGTCATCTTAACGTTGCTGCTGTTAGGGATTCAGCGAAGATGTTTGCCATGGGAATTGAGATAGATGAAGAATTGACTTACAATGCTGATTGCATGGCATGTATACATGGAAAGCAACATAAATTACCATTCAAAACAGGTAGAACACATGCAACTCACATTGGAGAGTTGATACATATGGATCTTGCCAGACCAATGGAAACCACGAGTATTGATGGAAAGAAGTATTTCCTAATTATCGTGGATGATTATTCACATGGCACATGGGTAGAAACACTTATGTTTAAGTCCAAAGTCACTGGTAAAGTCGAGGACTTCATAACCCAGTTCAAAACAGGCTACGGTGCTAAAGTCAGGGGTGTTATGGCTGACAATGGAAAGGAGTTTGTGAATCAGAGAATGGAACATTTGTTGGGACAAAATTGCCTGACACTGCTGTATCAATGAAGCAACCCCTTGTGATTGGATCCTTGCCTAAAAACATCGAAGTGTCTATCGTTGCAAATAAACCTCGTCCTGTAGGTATGCTGCCCCCTTTGTTTTTGTCTTGATCCCCAGTCTGAGACTCCTTTTTCATCTGCTGTTGGGAACCGCTACTACCATTCTTCTTTTTAGGACTAGGGCAATTTTGGGCCCAATGGCCTTGCCCCCCGCAATTAAAGCATCCATTAGAACACTTGACAGTCTTCTTTCCATGACTCTCCTTTGCGCCTTGCGCATTGTTTTGAAATCCTGGCCTTTGCTGCTTTTTCTTCATAGCAGCAAACGCAGAGCCCTCCATAGCGGTATATAACCCTCATTTCATCTCAATCGTGCACCGTACATTCATTCTCACGCTTACAAGGTTCCAAAGCTCCCGTTTGAATATCAATATACACACACATGTATAACAAACTACTTCTCGAAAATCCTCTGCTGATTACAGGTTCACAATCCATCTAAACACCTCCACACCCCATCCTCCGCCTCTGCCATCGCAAAAATCTTCTCTCTCTTCCACTATCTTTCACCCACTTTTCCCACTCCTTCTAGGCGTCATATCACTTTCCGACTCGTACGTGTGGTGGAGTATTTTGACAGGCGGTGCATGGCGTGGTCAATGGTACGCGAGTAGGCAAATGACTCGGAGCAGATATGGCGGACGATATGTCGGGCAGAGTGGCAGGTGACGGCATAGGCGTGTATGCAGTGTGTGTGTGTGTGTAGTGGGGTGAGAATTGGAGTACCTTTCAGCGCGGGTTTGGTCCACTCCTGGCTGTGGCAATGTTCTGAAGCGAGACGAGCACATCAACGTCAAATCAAAACGGCACAATCCTCTCAAACAGCACAGCACAAAAACTCACCAAGCATAACCACATCCCAATCCTCCGGCAGCGTCATTCACATTATTCTTAGCCTACAGTCTGGGTCGGGGGTGTGTGCGTGCTGGGAATCGGGTTATACCGTTGCGGCGTGGTTGGTGGTTCTTGTTCACATAAGGGTGCGATTGTGTATACCGTTGTGACCGCCGCGAGGATTGGAAGTTCGGGAGGAGGCTACTTGACGAGTTCTATGTAATACGGTAGGGAAGAACGAAGTGTACGGGTGTCAGCAATAGGCATGCTCCCCATCATCTGTCTATTCGACCCCATCTAAACTCCCTCATCTGTCTGCCATCCCACAGCACCACCGTCACTCGCTCTGTATGCACCTACGAGCACACCAGCACCTATCACCTCTCCTAAATAATAACGGAACATAATCCAACGTGCCTTCACAAGCGGCACTCCTCAAACACGTCAGAGGAGTACAGATACGGCTCATCTCGGACAGCGCAGCGAAATCCCTGCGCATCATCTTCTCATCCTTGTTCGCCTTCTTCCGTGCGATGATGACCTTAGCAGCACAAGGCGTCATCAGTATCGCGATAAATGCACGACAATAACAAACGGGGACATACCAGATTGTGTTGCGAACATAGCGCCTTGTTTATTCATGGTCTGGATGATACGCAGGCCTGTTGGAAGAGCGGTGGCTAGAGAAGGTACGTCGGGTGTAGCGCATGTGTAGGCGGCACAACAGAAACAGAGGGTAGAAGCGAGACCTAACTCGCATCCACATCCAGTGTGTTCGCTGTTGTCCGTTGTGATCGTCATGACTAGCAGAGGCGCAGGTGCGGTTGCGGGTGGCAGGCGGGTGCAGGCGGCGCTGCTTGCACTTATTCCACTCAGACGACCTCCTTCTTAACCCCAGCACACGATACGTCACGCCGCTCGCCGCTCGCCGCCCTACACGCTGTACAACTGACATGGAAGGCCTTCAAGCATTTGCCCTTTGCGCACTAGATCGGCGCACCACGCGATTTGAACCATGGGCGTGAATACGGTGAGCATTGCTGCATGCAACATGCGAAGTCAGTTCACAAGTCAATGAGAAATAAGAAGCAGGGGGGACGCACCAGGATCGAGTAGTCCTTGACGATCCCATCCCTATCCATTCCCCATCCTACCATCCATCGACACCTCATCCCGCCACGCCTCCAGAACGACCCTCGCACATCCCTCATGCATGTGCCACACGCCATCCTTGGGCTTCGCGACCCCGCGGAACAGCATCAGCACATCCTGCAAGTACCTCTACGGTCGTGTCCACAAACAACAGGAACGCCAATTCCACATCCACATCCGCAGCAGGGGGCTTTGGCATTGGCTTGGATTAACAGCAGGCTTTTCACGGGTGTGGTGGCATGTTGGACTCTGGCGACGCAGGAAGGACCTTGGCAGTCGTAGGCCGCTTCGTTTCCTGATACCCTCCACACTGTCAATCACCACCTCTACCTTCCGCTTTTGGTTAGGACTCAGCCCCGAAACCTTCGTCTCAGCCTCAGCTTTCTTCTCCCCCTTCCACGCGTCGATAATCCCTCGGACGTCGATCCGCAACGAGTCGTCCTCGCACACACAGAACGCGGCGCGCAGCCCGACCCTAATTCAGCTCTTTAGTGCAAGGGTGACGTTCTAAGCGGGAATGACGACTAACTCGCCAGCGTGCGGGACCAGGATGTTTCAGCGGGCAGAGGATTGGGAGAGAAGGGTGGGGAAGGCGAGAAAAAAATTGTGGAGGAGGAATTGAGGACAAGGCATGTTATCGGTGGGGACGCCTGGAAGGTGGCGGGGTGAGTAGATGGGCTGGTGAAGTGTGTGGGTTCCTATCTACCTTTCATAGTGGTTTCGAGCGCTTGCGAGCATCCTTGACGGACGTCGTATTAACTAGATGATGCGAAGGTGCTTAGTACCGTACCATTGCAGGCAAAAAAGTACGACTTACTGTTTCGACAGTGTATGTGGTTGATCGAGACAGGTCCATATCCTCAAAATGATACGGGAACGTTGCGCGCCACATGCCAAAGTAAAGGTACAGAGTGATAACGCCGGAGATCTTGGAGTCGTTGCCAAGGAGGAACCGAGGGCGACTCAACGATGCTCCAGTGCTTCGTCTCCTCGAGCCTGGATAACACGATCTTCGATCAGTCAGTTGGCACGTGCGTGCATCGACCTCCCGCCGCACCTTTCATCTCAGCGCAAGAAGTCTCCTGGGCCACCACTAGCTAGAGAGGTTGCTGTTCCGAGAAATAGTCCTATCCCTATACCACCCCCTGAAAAATCCTATCAGCGCAAATGATCACAAAGCGTAGAATAGACTTTCTCTACTTACCAATGGTGATCATCTGTGCATGACGATTCTTCAGGCTGCTGCCGTTGCAGCCCCTGTTCGCTGCGTTTGCCACCCTCACAGGACCCCACTCTCATCTTTGAATTCCACGAATCGTTTCTCCACGTCTGTAGTATCCGATTGCTTTAGATTACGAAATGACTCAGTGGAGGAGACCATACTAATCGCGGAAGAGAACGGTGGAGGAGCTAGGGGTTAGCGGTTGGTCCACTTATATAGATGTGACGTCACGGTGTTAGGCGTCTAGCTGGTCCTGCACCATCGATTCATAACATGGATGAAGGCGCATCCCCTTCGCATAAACGACTGTACGAGATGTCTCCTACATCGTCTCCTACCAGGACTCCACCACGTAAGATTCAACGTCTCGAAACGGTCAGGCTCTCTATCTCTGAAGAACAACACGCCGAACAAGATCAACTTGTACTTGAAGCGCTAGCCTTCTCATACCCGGTGCTCCCAGAAGAGTTGGATCTCAGATGGGCAACACTTCTGCTCTCCCAAATTATCTCCACCGCTGGTGACCAGATGGATCGAACTTATGCTGGCAGACCATCCAAACTCCAGGAGTTCCTGCGAACTCATAATCTCCTCTTGGACGAGCTGCACGAAGCATGGTCAAAGAAACGATTTGCCGCCATCCGCTGTATTCGTCAGTCCTCCGTTATCACGCTCACTTCCTGCTACTGACCCGTGCCTTAGAAATATTGCAGAGTACGTCACCTCAATTTACTTGTGAAGAAAAAGTGGCTCATCGCCATAGATCCATCTCTTGTCACGAAAACACCCTCCCCAAAGACATCTAGGAGGCTATTAAACAGTGACGTGCATAGTCTGTCATAGTGCCTCGAGTAATCTGCCAGCCCATTGACGTATTTGCACAGAACATGGTGCGTTGCACGCCTATGGACAGGAATTCTTTGTTCAAGTTAATTTTTAATGCACCAGCGATCACTTCCGCTTGGAACAGCCCGTACGCTGGCAACTACCATCGCATATTGTACAATAATATCAACAGCATGCCGCGTTCGAGACCATATTCCAATTCTGTGGCCATTATACAGAGCTCAGGCACCGGAAAATCGCGAATGGTACACGAGCAATCGAATTTGGTGTTCACTATACCGTTTAATCTCCGTAGCCAGGTGGACGAGAAAGGTGACATGAATCTCCATGGCGTTATCGAGCTGTCATTGATGAGTGTTATAGATCTTCCGTTCCCCGCCCCGGATGCTTTGATTCGAACTCATCTCGCGGAAAGCGCTCCTAAGGACAAAATCGCGAATGTGCAACTATTTTATTTTGTCTTCTTGAAGCATCTGTTCTACAGAGTCAGGACAGAGCTAGAAACCCTTTACAGAGCAATGAGCAGAGCGGCTACGCATGCAGCGCTGGCTACATCTTGGCACAACCATCTGGAGACTGGCGTGCGCGACAAATTGTATTGCGAAGTGGTAGAGAACGCCGGTCGCCTGCCATTGGTGTGTTTCGCCACCATCTCGTGTTACGTTAGGGTTTACCGTCAACATGCAGATGTCTGACGAGACCTTGGACGAGTATCGAGTGCAGCATGCAAACACACGGAATGCAGCCCCTCTGCATCTATATGCAGCGACGGCGGAAGCGCAACGTGAGTTCACACAACTACTGTCAAAGATAGATTGGTACGTGAAGTCCCCGGAATTGGGCGCGAACGATGTGAGAGTTGTGCTATACTTCGACGAAGCTCACATCCTTGCGAATACCTCGGCGCCGTCGATTCCTGACAATAAAGACCTCTACGACGTGCTTTGCTCGTGTTTCAACGCTTTCTTGGACGAGCCTCTGTTTGTCATCTATCTTTCCACCAACTCACATCTGGAAAAATTTGCACCGAGTCGCGAAATGGCTAAATCGGCACGTGCCCGGGAAAACGAGGATGCACTTCAAGCCCCCATCACCGAAACGCCGTTCGACTGCGCCAAAGACCTGTACATCCGCCCCGGGAAATGCACGCTACAAGAAATTTGCACTATTGAATTCATGTCGAAGTTTGGAAGACCAATGTAATGCATATCCAGTATGTTCCGTCCCCATTTACTCACCGATTATTTCACTGCGTTCAGGTTCTGGGCGCTCATAGAAGGTGCTGGATCGCATAAAAAAGAAGTGCTCTCGGAAATCATTGGTTTGGCACGAGCCAAGTTGATATGCAACCATAATATCGACTTGAGTCATAGAAAGCTAACGCCAGAGGGAAGACTAGCTGTCATCGACATGCGTCTCATGCTCACTTGGGAGCCTCGACGCGACGCGTATCGCACGGAGGCTACGCTCGTTGCGAGCCATATGCGAATGGCGTATTCTGTCCCCAGGGATCGCGTCTATCTTCGGTCCGGGTACTCGTCAGAGCCCATCCTCTCCGAGGCTGCTGCTCAACAGTGCTACGTATTCCGGAAACATTATTCAACGTCGGTGATTCTGGATATATTGACGGAGAATCTCGATAGTGGTCTGCTGGATCTCGGTGAGCGGGGTGAGCTGGTCGCGCGAGCGATTATTACATCTGCGTACGATCTCGCAGTTGAGCGGGATCACCCGCCGAAACACACCAACACGCCCCCGTTCTATAGCCAAGGCTGCAGGCTGGTCACGTTCATCGAGGAGCTGTTCAGAGAGGAGTACGCCAAAGAAATACTCGACTCTGTGCCCGACAACGTGAAAAGCAAGGTGCCCCTGAGAGAAGCCTTCAAGGATGCTCGGCTTCGTTTCACTCACTTTTCCAAAATGGCCGATGACACGAGCACGAGCACGGAAGCAATGTATGCGGCGTTCATCAGAGGCATGGCGATTATCTGTATGTCTAGGCAGCGAGCTGTTGATGTTATGCTCCCGGTCTTACTCGTCGACGGCCCGCTCCGTGAGGAAATCATGACTTCGTTGATGATCCAGATCAAACGTCGGGGGAGGGAAGGGAACAAAGCGGCGTACATTATTGATGAAGGCGCTATTCGATTCTTCCCAACTGCGTCGGAAACCACGTCGGCAGGCGTTGATGTTTCCAACCGGCCGTACATTGCCCTCGTAATGGAACTAGGCGTACAGGCCCCTTTGAACCCACAGGCCAGAGCTCGCGCCAAAGCTCGTTCCCGGCCCAAGCCCAACCCGAAGCCTGCTCGCATTGTCGACCCGGAAAAGCGACAACGTATGCAGCCGGTCACGCAGCAAACACCTTCGAAGATTTTTCTCCCGCAGCAAGGCCGATTGAAATACGCAACGGCATCCCACCCTCGCTATAGCATTTTCGCATACGGATGTTCTGACACGGTGTACAAGGTGATCGATCCTAACGAAAAGGCGACATACGCTCTTTTGCTTGCATCGCGTGATTTCCTTGGTGAACACCCCCGCCAAGACTGTGAGTCGCTCAACACAGTACGCAAGATGAAACCGTTCTGGGCGGCGGGCGAGGACTGTTACCACTGGCTGAAGAGTGAATTACTCAATACGCCTGAGGCAGTGGACGACCCCGAGGCAGCATGGCTGGTGACCGGAAATATCATGGAGAGCGATGAAGATACTTAAGTTGGGTCAATTTTCCGCGTAGAGAGAAACGAATTTGAAGAGCATGCGAATGGGCACATAATATAACGCTAGACTTCTCGTGAATGTTCCCCAATGAGCAGAGAGATTAAGGTCTGAATCTGTAAATAGCCTACGGAAGTGGTAGAAGTAATATGCGCGGACACTGTAGTTGCCGCATGTGTATTGGAATTGCCCGAAGTTATAAAGGGCCATAATTTTCTCTAAAGTTGGCTTTGGAGGAGTAATGGATTTGTGTTAAAATTTATACAGGCATGACGCACTGCAAGTCTTGCCGAACAGCTTGTGCAATCTCCGGGTTCTCATTAATCTCTGAAATATTTTGGGCCTCCTATTCTATTCATTCATTTGTAAAAACCGCTTTATCACGCTTCTCAGCAAACTCTGCATTACATATAATTGACCAGTTGAATCGTTTACATGGTTGCATAACTAACACGGCCATGTCCTTCCTTGCGTGATTGAACGAACCAATAGACCCATTGTGAGACCAGTCTTCGTTCCTTAAAGCAATTTTTACTTACCTTTTGTTAAAGTTTGGGGCCGCCGGCAGGCTAGCCCCACCTCAAGCTTAAATATGCGATGCTCGTTGTGTGAACGTCCATGGAGTCACGTAGAGACCGTCTATACTTCACCTGCAGATAGTCATACTAGGAATCATGGTAAGTCATTTTCTCTCACAATTTCGTAGTTGTGCTCACCTTTGTCAAAACTTTGAGGCCGCCGGAAGGCTAGCCCCACGCCAAGAATAAAGCATCGATGTATGTTTTGGGGACTTCCCAAAGGCCGATTTGCGGCCGTGTCCATCTGATCTTCAGTTAGCAGCACAAGGAATCTTCATAAGTCATTTTTTCGTAAAAAATATCATAATTTTACTAACCTTTTTCAAACGTTTGTGGCCACCGGCAGGCTAGCACCACCTTTAGATAAAATCTTCGATTTATGTTCGGAGGACGTCCCAACGGCCGCTTTGCGGCTGTGTCTACCTCATCTGCACGTCGTCTGTCCAGGAATCCAAGTGAGTTCATTCCTTCGTCAAATATAGCAATTTAACGTACCTTTTTCAAAGGTTTGGGCCGCCAGCAGGCTGGCCCAACGTCAAGCTTAAATCTTTGATGTTGCCTAGGGGGACGTCGCAACAGCTCGGTAGTGACCGTCTTGACCTCACCTCCACATGGCTTCCCCTGGAATACTTGTAAATCCATTTTTCAGTCACAATTCTGGTACTTTTGCTCACCTTTTCCCCAACGTTCGGGCCGTCGGCAGGCCAGCCCACCCCCAGGGTTGGGTATTCGTCGTGTGTCGTACGTCCCGATGTCATCTCTATCCCTTCGACAACCAGCTGATGGCTACATCAACGTAAGTCCATTTCAGTTTTAGTTCTGGTTCGTTTACTCAGTTTAAATCCAGTCCCTTACTACTACGATTTGCTGCACCACTCATTTCTGTGATTGCTTCCGTTTCTGTAAGCAATTGACCTTAGCCTGTCCATGCTTCTCAAGTTCATCCACCCATATTGATTTTTCCACATTTACTACGCGGGAACGTAGATTTCATCTTCCAACCCCTCCTTGCATTGTACATTTCCCAAACGCACTCACTCAGATTGTTCCACACCCGCCGAGATTCTAACATCACCCTCACACTCCTAACGAATCCCCGGCACTGTTGCTCCGAGCCTCGACCGTCGTCGAAGCCTATCAAGAGGGTGGCGTACTAGTACGTTCGTAGAGCTAATTCTGGTGAGTATTTGGTTTGGTTTCGATTTTCCTGCATGTTGACAGCGCCGTTTCCTTTTAGTTTCGTAGTTGAGTGACGGATCGGCTTCCGTTCACAGAGCCGATTCCTGTTATGCAACCCGTCAGCATCGTCGACTCGAAACATACTCCTACTAACCTTAAAGAGTTGACATTGTTGTTGGAGATCCTAGCTATGAGCGTTCATGGGTGAGTACAAATAATGTTCCATGTGCGATTTGTCACTTACCTCATGGTTGTCGCCATTGCCCTCAGCAAGTCACATACGTCTCGTCCGTGCATTGTAGCACCAGGTTGCGGCGGCCCGACATGCTCTAGACGTAGTGCCTGACCTCAGGGTAGGCAAGGGCATGAGCCCGTCGTTTTGGCACTTGATTGAGCAAAATTTTTGCACGCGTGACGTGTGACCAAGCGTGTATAGGCAAGAACTAGCTACCCGTAAGACCACCGAAGCCTGGATCTCCGAATATACTCCGCATCTGCGCGTCTACGTCGTACGACAGGTCCCACAAGATCACCGCCATCCTTGACGCCATGCATCATGGGCGTTGCATGCGGCTTCTACCACAGTGCGCGCGCCCATCCAACCGCTTTCAATCCAACCCACTGACACATCTCTAGTCGTTCCGGTCGATGACCGTGCGCATCGTTCTCTCGGTTTGTGCCTCCTTTGCAGGCTCCTCCGCCAGCATTCTTTCACACTCCCACTCCGCCACCCGTTCGCACATGCATACTCAGAGCCGTGGTTGGGGCATGGGGTACGAGCCAGAGGCAGATCTTCGTCCTCATTCGCGCATTCACGCGCCACTGATTCTCACCGGGAACGTCTGCTCCCGGAACGGATCCCGCACCCAACTCCGATGACGCTGCCCCGGAGCACTTGACCTCACTTGACCTGGCCGCCCTCCGTTCCTTGCTTGGCTGCTCGCACCGGGACCAGCGGCGTGCTCACGATCGATGCACAACCCACGCACAAGAGACGTTATTGCAAGTGTGATGCGGCCCTGCGCCTGGTCAGCCATGGTCTCGTGCGGTGATGCTAGTAGGCTGCTATCTGTCGCCCCAATCCGCGCTGCGTGGTCTTCCGTCTTCGGTGTTCGGCCCATCACTCAAGAGATTCCAATTCACTTGGCTTTGGTCCTGCCGACATTCAGTTCATTTTCGCCTAACTTCAGTCTTCGGCATCAGCATCATGAGTCAGGACTGCCAGACGTACACCCTTCAAGGAGATGCACACCGCGAAGGCGCTGGGCGCTGGGCCGGCGTGGATGAGGTCGGAAAGGCAAGCCTGAACAGGCCATGTCGGTGTATGCATGGAGGGAATGGGGTGGTGGAAGGGTGGCAATGGAGTGTGAATGACGTGGTGGTGTGGCGTGTGGGCGACAAGAGGCAGGAGAGAGAGGAACTGGGTGGTCAGAGGGGTCATGTGGGTGATGGGGGCGGCGGGGTGTGTGTGGGGGACAAGGACGGCGCAAGGGCACGACGGGGTAGCGCGTGGGTGGCAACAGGCGAGGCGTGGCGGGGCAGGGTGGCGAGAGGCAGCTCAGATGGCGCAGGGCTTGCTGGGCAAAGGGCGGGGATGGATGGCGTGAGGTGGGGGGGTGCGTGGGTGGCGCGAGGTGGTGGAGGAGGGCGACAAGGGTGGCGTGGGGGTCGTAAGAGGGGCGGGACGAGGCAGGGCTGGGTGCCTTGAGGCCGCGGGGCGTGTAGGGAGCAGAGACGGCGTTCACGGAGGGCGGGAACGGGGTGGAGGAATGGCGGCAGTGGCGCCGCTGCCACCCCGATGGTGAGCGAGGGGGGGCTAGGAGGCACGGCGACGACGGCGAGGTGGCGAAGAGGCCTCAAGAGGCGCCGTGAGGCATCGCGAGGCGTGTGGGCGCTAGATGAGGCCTCCTGACGTAATCACTGTAGCCCCCCTATTCCGGTCACGAAGCCGGCGAGCAAACTCAATGATCTCGAATATGTTGAGATTTTGCCGAAGAGATCTACTACAAGGACTTGTAATCATGTGGACAAATAAACAAATAGACAAAAACATTTTTTCACTTAAGCAATCATCTTGACACCATGAAAGGTTTCAAAACCTTGAACAGAATACCTTCAGAGTCATTGAAGTGTGTTTTTCATATTGTCTGGTTATGGGCCTCACACATCTAACTGCACTCAAAACTAACTATTAAACAAGCCACGGTCTCTGCTACTCGTTAATAAATATACACGACTTTGCAAACACTATCCACTCTCCATCACACCATGCCGTCAAACTCTTATGAAACTACCAAAATCATCCTCACTGGCCCAGAGAACTTCCAATTATGGATGTTGTGGCTCCCTGGTACTCTAGCAAAAGAAAAGGTACTGGGAGTGGTCACACTTACCTCCTCCACCCACGACACCTCAAACGAGCACCCTGCCTCAACCAGTCACCAGCCAGAGCACTGGAGATGACTAACGGACATGAGACTACAAAGTGCAAGGGATTATAATGGATTGGGTTGATGATTGGCTTGCACTGCGACTTGAATCTAAAGGTTTAGGACCCCTAGCTTCAGGAACCACAGTGAAGAAGATGTTTGAGAAACTGGTACAAATCCATTGTGAAGTAAACGTCGGCATAATGCCTTCTACAATTTTTTGGAACTCACAAATTTTCATTGGGATGGCAACTCGAACATCGAAGACCATATCTCACAATTTAAAGTGATCCCAGGTCTCATGTATGTTTATTTGGCTAAATCAAAGCCTTCCAGTATCTAGTATCCCAACTGGAGAGTAACTTATGCCCAGCCCACTACCAAATAATTGCTATCCACCCACAGCTTTGCAGGCTAGCTTGCAATGGATCTTCAGGTTCAGATTGGGGGGTGCAAAGTCAGACAGTCAGTAAAGCAAACTTGGTTGGATTCTTGTCAATTCTGATACAGTCAGGGTCTGGTCCTTCTCACTATCATCTATTCTACAAAGAGAGAAAATCATGATTCTCAGTGTTATGCATGTGTCCTGACCCAATTGATATGGAAGCATGTTGTGTCAATGTCTGAACTTCCATCCTTGTACTAATGTCTGTCCCCACATCATCATCTCACTATCAATGAGACTTAGGTGACTGTTGCAAAATGTCATCATTGGATTCCAATCTATTTATTATATGCACAGCCATTGTGGGCTGTGGCAGAGCCATGCATACAAGTAGTTTCAAGACTAGGCATAAGAGGAGCTTTCTGGCATTGGAAAACAAAATGCACACCTAGTACTACAATAAATATTTGAGAATCAGATTCTCAGAGCTATTGGCAGGCTCTATCTGATGAAGAGTGAAACTAATAGAATTCAAGATACCCTTTGCTTAAACACCCTGCTTTATATGACTGTGATGATTCCATCAGATAGAGACAATTTATGGCAACATTTGTTGTACAGTGGGTAACAGATGTGGGGTTTAGGAAAAACTGACAAATCAAGCTCATGGTCAACCCTGCATTCAGATTAATGAACTTGGAGAAGTGGAATTGTGGTGAGCATTGCAATGCAAGTACAATTGAGAATGTCACTCACACTCACAGAAGAATCTTTTTGACAATGCATAGCCAGCCATCTATGCCTCTGACAGTGTGTAGCAAGTATCCTTGTGGTTCCCTAGCATGCACTGAATGTCAGTCACCCAGGCTGCAAAGGCATTGTGCAGCCCCTAGCTGGTGCCCAAGAGCAACAAACTGTCTTTGAGCCTCTGCCAGTGTGTCCTGGGCATCCTTGTAGTTTCCCAGCATGTGCTGAATGTCACCCAGGCTCTGAAGGCATTGTGCAGCCCCTAGCTGGTTTCTAATAGCCACAAACTGTCTGTGAGCCTTGTGACTCTCAGCATCTGGGGCAATGTACTGGGGGCAGACAAAGCTGCAGTAGCCTAGCCATATAGGCTGCCTGCATCTGTGGCAGCTAGTGCACCTCTCACCTCTCCCCTCGCCTACCCCTATCAGTGACAACATGGAAGGTGGCAGATTTCACCTACAGGTATGTTTCCATTGTTTTATTCACATTGGGTATGTATACAATTGTGTTACCTAGTGCTAGCCAGGGCCACACTACAGCTCCCTGGATCCTACACTCGTCCCACATTCCCACCAGCTCATCCAGTGAAGGCAGCCAGGAACATTATTGGCCACCCAACACATGTGTCCCTAGGGCAGCAGTACAACAGTGACCTAACACCTAGCTACAGGTAGGTAACATCTAGGACCTGTATCAACACTTGGCTGTGCCTGCAGGTCACACTGCTCTGCCCACGCCGTGGGTGAAAATATAAGGTTTGTCAGCTGGGTTACTAAGCCCTTGCCTGGTTTGCATCTGTGGCCATGCCACATGACCAGATACTGCCCAATTGCCAAGGAAATACCAACTCGGATAAATGTCAGGGGCAAATTGTGGTCTCGTGCACTGTGCAATTGCCCAGGAAAACACCAAGGAAAACACCAGCTCACAAACATAAGGGGCAAATTTTGCCTCTCCCACTGCCCATCCACATCTCTGTCCAGCTGCCCCTCTCCCTGTCCCGCCCATGCCTGAGGACTATCTCACTGATGGCCAGAAAGTCAGTGTTGTCCATCCTATTCCTTTATCTCTCTTTGATTCTTCACTTCCTTGCAGGATCTCAAGAAAGAAAGTGAGAGCTTGTCTGATGTGATGAGCCCGGAAGAAACCTTGGTGGCTGCAGTAAGTTCTTCCCATTATCTCCTGTCCTTTGTGCATGAGAGACAAGGTGTGAGGGTGTGATGTTACCTACCAATGCACATGGCTTCTGGCATGTGACTTGGGTTTCCCTTTCTCCCCATTGCCATGGGTTGCATCTTGTGTGGCTTGGGCTTCCCTTGCTCCAGATGCAGCCTGCTGTTGGGGATTGCATCTCACTACATTCATTTACTGGGACAGAGCTTGTTGTTAGATCATGTTAATGCATGTGGCTTTTGGTGTGTGGCTCAGGACCAGCCTCATGTTTTGAGGGTCATTCACATGTATTGAGGTTGCAAACAAGCAGACTAAATGTACATTATCTCAATCACACATCAGAATTAATAGCTTTACATATATTTTAATGTTTACACTAACTATTGATACATATGTATAATCCAAAGTCTTTCAAATTTGTATACAATATCTTCCTTTTACTAATGATACATATTCTATTCAACAGGCCTATCTCAATGTAGTTATAACTTCTATTGTACATCTAACATACTATAGTACACATCATGTCTAGTTGCACTCTATATCATCATTGCTTATTTATACTTGTAAAACATTGTTGTATGGCTTCTATATTCTAACATATCTGAACTGAGATGATATGTATCTTGTATGTACACTCATCCAAATCCTGAATATACATAATAGATATTTAAATGCAACATAAACATAGAACTTCTAAAGGTTCTACTTCATTCAGAGTCTCCATGTACATTCAGAAACATAGCTTTTATGTGTGTTGGTTATAATACATTGTAAATTAAATGCACATTTGGATAAATTTATGAACAACCTTCTGACCCTGAATGACCCTCTTCCCTTGCTCCCCATTGCCATAGTTTGCATCTTGTGTGGCTTGGGCTTCCCTTGCTCCAGATACAGATAGCTTGTTCTGACCAAATTCAGTTCTGGTCATTCATATTGATGGGCATCCATCTTGGATCTTGTCTGGACAAGCAGCTGGGGTTGATCATCATCTCCTAGGCACCTCAGCTTTCTAAAAGTTATAAGAAGAAAATGCAACACAAAAGAAGTAACATGCAGTAGCAATTGGCACAGCCCCCCCATATCATGGTACAGTGGTAGGGTGTACATCCATCCATAGAAATTAAAATTGCATGCATCACAACATCAGGTTATGGGAAAGCATCTGGTTCCAGGAGGAATCCACCCCTCAGCAGTCCAATACACACCTGCTTTGTTCAGGACTATACAGTGCTTAAAGAAGGAGCAGAGGGTTCCAATTCATCTCAAAAGACCCAGACCCAGAGTTGAGGAAGCTTTGCCATGAAATGCAAAATATTTGATGTTGTTCTTCCTACAAGAACATATAAGTATATGTTCAAAAAAGAAGAGTTGATGTACTCAGTGGCAGTGAGTTTGAGTCTCTCCAAAGCCTGGGGGTGCATACTTCCAAGACAAGTGCTATAAACATGAGTCACATGTGGGAGTCTGTCTTTAAGTTTGATCCATCTGGCCCATGCTCAATATCAGAAACAACTCCAAAAAGCCACTAAGACACTCACTCATCCTCTCAACCAGCTTTGGCTGCATAAACACCTAAAAAAATACCCTTTTCTGACCTACCTCTCCACCCCATTCCAAACATCTCCCCTCTCCCTTGGCAAGTGACTTCTACCTCCCTTTTTTCTTTGCATGAGCCTGACAATATTGCAGCATAAATAATAATGAATATTCAGCATCAAATGACTTCACTGCATTGTTCTTGATAGGTTGTAGCACGTGTGTCCATGACATTACTGTCTGTAATGCTTCTTGGACTAGGGGTTTTTCTAAACCCAGAGCTGCTCATGGACTGCAGAAAATCAATCAGTAATGAGATGTATATATTCAATGAGACATACATTATTTTCACTGCCAAGATAACATACCTCCTCTTTCTGATGCTATATGGGATGGCACAGACATAGCAAATCCTTTTGCTAATGTTCTGACCATAACTTTTGGTGATTTCTCCAATTTCACACACACTGATAATGAGGAAGCCCCTGTGACTTATGGGATGTGGTGGGCAGCCAGAGTAAAAGAAACACAGGGTCACAAAACTTTTGAGTTGGGTGATGATATTCACAATCAAATCGAAGGTGGAGCTTTTGTATGGCCTGAGTTCAATGTTGCAGTGAACTTTAAGTAAGTTTGCCACTCGACCTGTACAATATTCCACATTATTTCTCACTATAGTTCTTGAGAGCTCAAGGTGACCTTGTGGAGATCTTTTGGCGAGGAAGTATGGATTACCATGTGACCATGAGGAGTAAAAGTGCTCCAGATTTTACATGTTTTGGATCATAGCCCTCGCAAATTGATCCAAAACTCTTACCAAAGGACCTCCTGCTGACATTGCAACCTGAGTGCATGGTGTGAATGAGCAGGTCCAAAAATATATAGGTTTGTGTTTTCTCAATTATTTTGACAACATTTAACCTATTTTCATTTTAGCAGAGCTTGCTATGAAACTCCAGAAGTCCAAGGCAAAAACCATGAAGAGGAAGAAGTCTTCTCTCAATGGCTCTACTGGACAGGCAGCATCTTCCAGTGAAAAGACACTAAAGCAGTAATGGTGTTCAACATGGGTTTGTTTTTGTGTTTGAAGAATATGTTTGTACTAGTATTTGTCTGCCACTGTTCAGAATCATTTTTTTATATGTTGAATCACAAAACCCCATGGCCCTTCTGCAAGGAGTGCCAGCAACCTTGGAGTGGACAGTGTCAAAAACCACCTTTGGCTTGTTATCTTTAACAGAACAAGGTCAGTAACAACAAATGTGGTTAAAGAACCCTTCCAACAAAGCTGAAAGTATTAGCAATGATGTATGCAAAGTGTACAAGCTAAGATAGCAAGAGAAATGGTGCTGTTAGGGTGCCTACTTGTCAAACCTGGGGAAGGGGAAGGAAATTGCAAAGAGAAAGCAGAGTTTACTTAGCACATAAAACTTTTGGCGATGCTAGCAATGTTGTCACCAGGGAGAGAGAGAGATAGAGATAAGAGGATAATGAGCTCAAATAGTCATTAGACTCGTTGTATGACTTTGATGTGTAGAAGACACCAAGTATAGAGAGGGTGAAGATGTATGATAATAGAACTAAAGAACTACATGTGTGCTATCCTACTGTTTTATACTAGACGTGTTTGCCAAAGTTGGATAGAGACCATGTGGACTGTATGCTCAATGGAGGTATTGTCCCAATCCTGTCCATAGTTGTTGATGTTAATATCTGATGGTACTGGAACCACATATATTGACAATCAGTTGAGAGGTTGAGTGATCCTACCTCAGGGAGAATGTTGCTAGCCTTAATACATTGTTGAGAGGATGGTGATAGCCACTGGATAAGTGGTTCTAAGTGTAAGATCATGACAGTAGACCCCCTTCTATCTCGGAGCCCCAGAGATGCATATAGGGCATTGTCAAGCTGTGGAATGGTCCATGCATGGCCAAATAGGTGTCGAGAGGTGTGCTAGTGATAATGTATAGGGTTCTGCATGGGTATGGGTAACCTGTGGGTTCCGGGTAAGGGTACACAGGGGTTGGGTGTGGGTTCAGCTTTTGAAAATCTGCTGTAGCCTTGGGTAACCATGGTTAACCTGGTACTATTTTTCTACTATTTTTATGAATTTTTATTGATTTATTATGAGGCCAGTGGTCCCATATGTGGGCCGCCAGCTTGTGCGTTCTCATTCTGATGCTATTTTTAAATTATTTATCATATTTTTTCAGGCCTCCCAGAGGCCCAGATGGGTGGAGAATGAGGTGACTGCCCCAGGCTTTTTAATTTTAAGCCTGGTGATGCTTACAAGTCACATGACTTGTAAACTTTAATTTGCAAATGAACTTTAATTCATGAACTTTGCGAATTAAAGTTCACATCATGTGACTTGCAAGCATCAACAAACAGCCCCAGGCTTAAAAGCCTGGGGTGGTCACCTCATTCCCCACCCATCCAGGCCTCTGGGCGGCCCGGAAAAAATACGATAAATGATTTAAAAATAGCATCAATTAGTTAGCAGCATCAGAATGAGAATTCACAAGCTGGTGGCCCACGTATGGGGCTGCTGGCCTCATAATAAATTAACACAAATTCATAAAAACACTGTTACACCCATGGGTCACCTGGGATGCACAGCCATGGAAACCCATGGTTAACCCACAGAAAATCTGTCAAAACCCATACCCATGACACAGGTATGGGTTTTCTACTGGGTTGGGTATGGGTCAGGCTGGAGATACCCAAGGGTTACCCATGCCAATCCCTAATAATGTAGCCTGGTCTGTGTGCGGTAGGCATCGACAGGATAAAAGCGAGTGTATCCTTCAATGATTCCTCATTCTGCTCCAAATGGCTCCATCCTTCAACAACATTCTTAAACAGTTCCAGACGAAGGCATTGACCAAACCCAACCAATGTGAGGAACTCCTTGAAGAAATTGACATGTGGGTGAAGGAAATGGAGGGTATCAATGTAAATAAATGGATTTTGTTGTTTTATCACTAACAATTTTGGTAACGGAGTTATTGGATGTGATGGAGGCTTGATTGTCGATACAGCTGAACTTCAAGATATCGGCAGAGGTGACCAAGATTCGAGGAGATGTGGAGGCAGCAAAGTTGTGGTTATCAATGATGAGGGTAAGTTTTCAGCGTTGCTTTATGTCTTTTATAGTTCCTAACTGAGGTTGATGGGGGGGATTTAAGATGGTGTCGCCATATTCATTAGTGAGTCCAGTGGTGGTCCATAGCAGCCCTCACGTCAACAAGTCATTGGCCATTGTACTGCAACCGAGGACGATGGCTCCTGATGATGGATGATGTGTCAGAGGCAATCAATGAGCTAGCCAACGACTCTGTCACCATTATTTCAAGGAAGGATGTGAAACTTCTTGGTGGGGTCAGAATTGCAGATACCCATTGGATAGCAATGCCGGTTGATTATGGTGAGGGATCAGCATACCATCTAGCAGGGGTGGTGTATGTCAATGTGAGTATTTTTCTCTTCTTCTTTTTTGATTCTTCATTGATAATGCTTGGTAGGGCATTGTTGTCGAGAATCTGAAGAAGTGTCAGTTGTGTGAGCGGGGGGGGTACTGGTGTTACAGTCTGCTGGGATGCATATGTGGGCAGTGTTGCTGTGATGGCAAACAGTGTAGTTTAAACCATAAGTTTGCTAGTTTACTTGCAGTTTGTGCACATTTGCTGACATTGTTCTTGGTTAGCCAAGCGATTGAAATGACCGGTTGGTGAAGCCTCTGTTGTGACCTCAGCAGCTAAAGGTAAGGCCGTTGTCAAATCATTGGTTGCCATCCCTCATCGCCGGTCTCCCTCTCCAGCCATTGCCAGGCCATCCTGTCTCCCCTCCTATCCTCCCATTGCCCCTGTTCATTATCAACCACCACGTGATGCAAAGCAGCCTCTCAATGTCATCAATGATTCTTCAGCTGACGAGTTGCCAGTTCACGTGCTGAAACAGCTTTGGTTGGATGTCATTGGAAGTGGGGCCTTAAAGACTCTTCAGGAATCAATGGTAGAGGGTGCCAGTAGGATGGACAGTTTGGTGAAGCAATGGATAGTCACCAATAATGCTGTGATGGAGGTGCAAAGGGAGATGCTGGAAGTGCAGGCTTGGATGAGGAAGCTAAATAAGACTTTAGAAACACTTTTGTAAAGAAATTATAAGTGGAGTGTGAAGAGCAAAAAGTAACGTAGAAAAAGTTAAAGTTCTTGTTTGAAATTAAAATAGTTGCTTCTTTAAAATACTTAAAACACAAAGCATTTTAATTAAAAGGAAAGTTTTGTGAACAAGGAGTGTGAAGAAAATGACTTGTCAGATGTCTTGTGCGATCATTGTTGCATCAGAACTGATTTCGACACTGTCACTAAGATTATCATCATGTAGCATTTTTGTATTACAGCTGTTTGCATTATGTAAGGCATGTGACAATTTGAGTTTGAAATAAATCCCAAGCTTGTGAACATGATAGTTTGCTCATTTCTCGACTAATTCATCTAATTCCTTTTTTAATGAGCTTTAATTAATGTATACCAGTGCTTCTTTGTATTATTGTATTTCTAATGTGTCCAAATAAAAAATAGGTCTCATGGGGCACATGTGTGCTCATGACCACAATCCTGGGGGCAAAATGGCCTCCAGCTTATTGTAGTGTTTATATGTTCTAGTTATAACATCAAATTAGTGCATAGCAACAATTATCAAGCTCTATTATTCATTCCAGCTTTTCTACACCCTTTAAAGACAGGAAGCATTTTTTGCTTCTAAGGAACAAGGGGTCTAGAGGAGCTTGGAATGATCAATCTTGTCATAAAAAATTATGAAGCACTAGATATATGGTATATCAAACCTTTATCATTATTTCAATGAATTCTAGGCCATTTTGCAACCAGAATTGTGGTCATAAGCATATATATGCTTCATGAGACCTATTTTTTATTTTGACACATTAGAAGTGGAAGATTACACAGAAGCACTAGTATACATTAATTCAAGTTAATTACAAAAGGAATTGAAGGAATTGGTTGAGAAATGAGCAAATTATCATGCTCACAAGCTTAGGATTTATTTCAAACTCAATTGTCACATGCCTTACATAATGCAAACAGCTGTAAATGAAATTTAGGGTGAAGGGTTGATTAATAGAAGAGGATTAAGGTTGAGGCTTATCGGGATAAGCATCATGAAACACCTTGACCGGTTTTGGCACATGTTGAAGATTGTCGGAGTATTCCCAGCTTGTTGCATCACTAGTGTGTTCATAGCCCCTCCATTTGACAAGGTATTGAACATGTTTCCTTCGTCAGCACGAGTCTAGGACTTGGCCAACTTTGCATTTGAGAGAATCCTCAACTTCAACAGGAGGTGGAGGGTCAGGATTGTGATTTTGGATAAGACTTCACATGGCAGGTTCTAGTAGCAATACATGGAAGATGGGGTGAATCTTCTGTAATGCTAGCAGTAAGCCGAGTCAAAATGCATACGACAACACCTTTTGACTATCGGGTAAGGTCCTAGTTGTCAGTGATCAAGCTTCTTGGAGGGTCGCTTGGTTCAGATGTTTCGGCTGTCCAGCCAGACTTCATCACCAACATTCAGTTTAGGAATCGCTATGTTTCAATTGTCAGTTGATGTTTGATACTGTTCCAAGGTCACTTTGATTTGTTCATGGAGATACTGGTGTAATTCCTTTAAGTCTACAGCCATTTGGTGAGCAGTTTCTGACAGAACAGTGTCAAGGGAAACTTTGAGGTTAGGATGGAAGCCTTTATTTGCAAAGAATGGGGTGACCAGTGTTGCTGAGTGCAAAGTGTTGTTGTATGCAAATTCGGCCAGGGGCAGGAGATGTGACCAATCATCTTGTTGATAGTTAACATAAATCTGAATGTACTGTTCAAGGTTTTGGTTAAGTCATTCAGTCTGTCCATCGGTTTGGGGGTGATAGGCCATCAGTAAGTTGGCCTTAATGCTGAGAAGCTGGCATAATGATTGCCAGAAATGGGAGATAAAGTGTTTGCCACAATCAGAGATGATGTCAGATGGTGTGCCACATTTAGAGAAGACATGTTGAAGGAACATTATGGCTATGTCTTTGGCATCAATGTCACTATACGTGGGGATGAATAAACCCATCTTTGTTAGCCTATTGACGATGACTAGGATCATGTTGAATCTGTTGGATGGAGGGAGTCCCTCGATAAAATCCAGAGATGGAATCCCAAGGTTGTTCTCCAATTGGTAAGAACTTGAGTGGTCCAAATGGTTTGTGGTGAATCAATTTTGCATTGACAGGTGGTACAAGACTTGACATAATCAGTGATGAAAGTGATGATTTTTGGCCAATAGTATCACCATCGAATGTTGTTAATAGTCTTGCTGATTCCTGGGTGTCCCGATAGTTGATGGTCGTGGCAGGATCTGAGGATGTCGAGTTGAAGATCCTGGTGGTCTGGCATGTAGTATGGACCATTATATAGAAGGAAATCACTGTCTGTTGATAAGGACCATAGGTTGGGTCGATTGTTGGCAGGTGGTAACTTCTGTTGGAGTCTCTGTACATGCATTTGGGTGAAGGGGTCCAAACAAATTCCTTGCTTAATGGAGGAAAAAAGGGAGGCTGAGTCGAGTACTATGGCTCACAGAAGTAACTGTCCAGCCTTGAACATGGTCTGAAAATTATGAGGATTAGCTTCTGCATAATTGCTACTCCCCCCTTTAGGGTACATGTTGCCATGACATGTGAGTGCATCTGGTTTTTGTTCCAAGACGTCTGGTGCAATAGCGAATGATGTAGTTGAACCCTGAAAGATATTCCAACTAGCAAGCTTGGTGACAGGTGAGTTGCTTTGTTGTCACAAAGTATTCGAGGTTCTTGTGGTCAGATAGGACTAGGACTATGTGGGTAGCCCCTTCTAGGTAGTTTCTCCATTGTTTGAAGGCCTCGAAGATGGCGAGGAGTTCTTTGTTGTATATCTCATAGTTTAACTCAGCTGGATTCATGCTTCGCAAGGAGAAAGCAACAGGATGGATATCACCGTTGTCCGGAGAAATTTGGGAGATGATCGCGGCGATGGCATAGTTGGATGTGTCAGTTTCAACAACAATAGGGTTGTTCAGGTCAAAATGAGTGAGAATGGAGGCCTTAGTGCAGGCAAACTTAAGGTGTTCGAAAACATCGTTTTGCTGTGTATTCCATGTGAATGGAGTATCTTCTTTATGCATATGTCATGTTAGTGGGAGTACAATGTCAGAGAAATGAGTGATGAAGCATTGGTAAAAGTTGGTGAAACCCAAAAAGGACTGAACATCTTTAAGGGTTTTGGGTCTCGGCCAGCCTTGAATTGCTTCTGTTTTGGCAGGATCCATTGACACACCGGCCAGTGACATGATGAAACCTAAGAATTCAATGGAAGTAGAGTGGAAGATAGACTTCTTGGGCTTGATATGAAGGTTATGTTCCCTGAGACAAGTGAGGACCTTTTGAACGTGTTCCTAGTGATCATCTATATTGTTGGAGAATACTAGAATGTCATCCAGGTAGACTGCGATAAAGTGATCAGTCATATCTTGAAGAATATCGTTCATAAAATGTTGAAACGTTGCTGGAGAGTTTGTGAGACCCATTGGCAGTACTAAAAATTTGAAGGCTCCATATCGGGTGCAGAATGCTGTCTTCTATTTGTGGCCAGGCTTGAGTTGAACATTGTAGTAGCCAGCGCGAAGGTTGAATTTGGTGTAGATTTTCGCTGACTTGAGCTGGTTGATAATATTGCCGATGAGGGGGATCGGGTAGCAATCCTTGACAGTAATCTTGTTGAGAGCACGGTAGTCAACGACAAGTCAAAGGGACCCATCTTTCTTCTTAGTGAATAGCACAGGTGCTCCAGGGGAAATCGATGGTCTGATGAAGCATTTTCCAAGCATATCGTCTAGGAATCTGCATAGGGCTTCCAGTTCTACTCCTGACATCGGGTATATTGGTCCATGGGGTAGTGGTTTGTTGTCTTCGAGTTCAATCTTGTGGTTGTAGGACCTATGAGGTGGGATGGCTTTTGCTTCTTGTCTGGAAAAGACATCGACAAAATTGAGGTACTCGGGTACGACTTTGGCAAGCAGTTCTGCTTTGTCTGTTGGTAAGACTTCACCATGAAGTAGCAATGTAGGAGCAGGTCTGTGGGTGATAGCAAGCAAATTTTCAGACTTGGGTGTAGGTAATGATGGAGTAAAGTGAAAAGAGTATATATCTTCTCCTGCATTTATGAGCTTCTTGAATGCAGCAGCACCAACAAGGCTGATTCGTGGGGTGTCGTGTGCTCGGATATTGGTAATTAATCTGTCAGGAAAGGGTAATGGGTCAGAAGACATAGTTGGTATAGTTGGCATAGATGGCATAGTTGTTTCAATTTATGACCAAAAAATAGGAGAATGAGAATGTGAGAAATTGGGTTTCAAAAGGATACACAATGGCGGTGATATAGTTGCCAAAGAAACCGGGAACTATCGAAGGGGGTGACCCTGAAGAAGTGTGGAGTTCTGGGATGGTATCAAAAACCAAAGGTAGCATCGATTGGGCATCCTGAGTGGTTGTGATACAAGACATGGCGGTGGTCATCATCGGAAGTGTTGATCCAGTGCTGGATTGAAATTGAAGTGTCATTGAAGCCCAGTCAATTGTCGGGCTTGTGGTTTTTAACCAAGGGAGACCCAGGACAATTGGGGCTGAAGGATGAAGTTGAGTAATGGGAAGAGATAGAGATTGAGATGAAAAATCGGGAAAGGAGATATTAGTTTCAATGTATTTGTGAATAAAACCGCCAGTTGCAGGTTTTCCATCAAATAGACATAAAGAGATTAGTTGAGAAGGAGATTGTCGGGTTGTCGGTAGTCACATTGCTAATTGCATGTCAATAAAGTTTTAATTTGCCCCAGAGTCTATGAGCATAGGTACAGAATCAGAATGATCAGAGAGAGTAAGGTGAATAATGAAAGAGATGTTGGATCGCAATACGAGTCCCAACCATAGTTGTACAGAGGGAATTGTGTGCAGGTATGCCATGCAACCCATTGTGCACACATCAGATGGATCACTGACTAGTTTTCCATTGAGGATTGAGGTTCTGCTGAAATGGTGAAGGTGCTCGTCCTGAAGCTTGTTGTGGATCCTTCTTGTCAATACATTCGTGACTGTGATGGTCAGGTCTTTCTCCACAATAAATACACAAGCCTTTGGCTTTAAGGCACTCCTTCTCAGTGTTGGTCAAATGACCGGTTTTATTGAGCACACTGCTGAGGTCCTTCTGATCTGTTGTTCTTCCTTGTGATGGCTTTGATTTGTCACTAGGAGAATTATTGGTCCTTCTTTTGAATGGTTTGTGGTCGGATTCCTTCATGTTTGTAGAAGTGCTTCCAGTTTGGCAACCTGATATAGTGTGAGTCTTCTCATTTTGGTGAGCCCAGTAGTGATTGTCGCATTCGAGGGCTTGCTGCTTGAGGTTGTTGAGGGTGGTTGCTTGGGGTAGTGACAGAAGATGGTGCTTGATGTGTTTGGCAAGGCCTTCGTAGAATGCATCATATAGAGCCGGGTCGTTCCAATCTGTGTGAGGAGCATGTTCAGTGAATTTGATCATGTACTTATTCACTTGATAATTATCCTTCATTCTGAGCTGTCGGAGTGATCATTGGGCAGACTGAGCGAGGTCAGGTTGTCCAAATGACTGGTTGAGAGCGACAATAAATTCGTCCCAGTTGGTTCAGATGGTTGTTTTGGGCATCACAGTGAGGTGAGGAAGCCACCAATCGAGAGCAATCCCAGAGAGATAGGAGGCAGCATATGCGATGCATTGGAGATCAGTTGAAAACTTGCAAGGTTTGTTGTTGAAAGCCATAATGCACTGAGCAATAAATGCCCGAATAGACTCTGGTTTGGGACCATCAAAGTGAGTCGGTTTACCAATTTTTTTCAGAATCAGTTTCATTTTGTGATTGTGCCATTATATAGTAAGAGATGCTGTAAAGTTGGTCCCAGAGACCGTTGGGTGGTCCCCCAGGCGGTGGTCCTCTGAAGGGATTGCCAGAAAGTCCACTGAACGGTGCTCCAGGTGGTGCACCAAAGGGAGGAGGTCTGCCAGGCGGCCCAGGGGGTGGTCCACTAGGAAATCCTGGAGGATTTGGTTGTTCTGGGTGTCCCAAAGGGGGTCCAGGAGGCAGAGATTGCAGTTGCAATGGTGTCGACAGATTTTGGCAATGCAATGCAGTCGAGGCTGTTGGACTAGGCAGAGGAGCATCTGGAGGCATTCTTGGAAAGCCTTGCCATTGTCTGCTGTTAGAAGCAGGTGGGTTGTCTTTAAATGTCAGACTGTTGAATGGCAAAGGTGATATATGAGAGGGACTCAGGTGCTCCATTGCTGGCATCATTGGGTGAGCAGTTGGTGGTTGAAGCAATGGGGTTGCTGTTGGGTTAACATGAGGTTGATGAGGTTGAGTGAACAGTGGTCTGAGAGAAATTGGTGGCCTATGCTGCATGTATGCAGTCCAAGAACGAGGATAGGGGAATCCGTATTCATGCATCCTAGAGGTAGTGCTAGGTCAAAAGATATTCGATGCCACTGCTTTATAAGGACGGCTGATTGCCTGTTGAGTTGGCAGATAGAGTTCTGAATCCGAATGTGCAGGTGTTGGGATCGGTGGATGTAAGGAAGATGATAGCAATGATACTGTTGCCGATGGAGGCAGTAACTGTGTCAGTTGATTGCTGATGGGTTCTAGAGTGACACCAGCCTTTTGAGTTCACGTACGAGCTTGCATTAGCTGTGCTCGGGTCATGATAAGATGTCTCTGCTGATCACCTATTGGTGCTTCAGTCTGGCAAAGATTCTCACTGAGTTGTCAAAGTTTGGCTTCCTCTTGTTCCACTGTCCGAGGCAGTACCAATGTTGATTGATGTGGGAATGATGACATATGTGGAGGAAGGTCTGGAATAAAACCTGGTGTAACATATCTGCCAGATTGATACTGTTGGGATGCTGTCGGGTCGACCTGCAGGAAATATGGATCCACCTCGACTTGGTAAAGGTAGTGGAGTGATGGCCGGCCCTTGGGATCGTGTTTGGATACAATCAATTGGAGAGTGATGGGGGTGACCCGATGAATCAATTGTCCTATCTGACATACTTGAAGAAGAGAACTAGCAGAAGGATTTCAACTAGTAGGTGTGAGTTCTATTATACTGTCAAAAACTGCCTTTGGCTTGTTATCTTTAACAGAACAAGGTCAGTAACAACAAATGTGGTTAAAGAACCCTTCCAACAAAGCTGAAAGTATTAGCAATGATGTATGCAAAGTGTACAAGCTAAGATAGCAAGAGAAATGGTGCTGTTAGGGTGCCTACTTGTCAAACCTGGGGAAGGGGAAGGAAATTGCAAAGAGAAAGCAGAGTTTACTTAGCACATAAAACTTTTGGCGATGCTAGCAATGTTGTCACCAGGGAGAGAGAGAGATAGAGATAAGAGGATAATGAGCTCAAATAGTCATTAGACTCGTTGTATGACTTTGATGTGTAGAAGACACCAAGTATAGAGAGGGTGAAGATGTATGATAATAGAACTAAAGAACTACATGTGTGCTATCCTACTGTTTTATACTAGACGTGTTTGCCAAAGTTGGATAGAGACCATGTGGACTGTATGCTCAATGGAGGTATTGTCCCAATCCTGTCCATAGTTGTTGATGTTAATATCTGATGGTACTGGAACCACATATATTGACAATCAGTTGATAGGTTGAGTGATCCTACCTCAGGGAGAATGTTGCTAGCCTTAATACATTGTTGAGAGGATGGTGATAGCCACTTGATAAGTGGTTCTAAGTGTCAGATCATGACAGACAGGTGGGGTGCTTTCAACAATGAGCAGGTCATGGAAGTGGATGAGGAGTGTGCAGGTGCTGAAGAGGTTGGTATGCATGTATGTGTTGAAGTGGGCAGCATTGTGGAGACCAGCTAAACAACACCCACACATTAACTATGACCCTTTTAACCATTGGTTTCATTTTTTGTAGCGAGGCGAGATGTGGAAATGAAGATGGGAATGCTGGAGAAGAGTATGTGATTAGAGAATGAATATGGAGTGATGAGGAGATAGGAATGGGTGCACATGAGCGTGAGGTGTGCTATGAAGGTGGGAAAGCAAGAGCAATAGCAGAAAACACAAGAGTTGGAGCATGAGCAGGTGAAAACTGATGGAGCACAAATGTGCAAAGACACAAGATGGAGAACAAGGCATGGATAGGTATGCTGTGTAAGCAATGATAGGGATATAGTGCATAGGCAGTATGAGGGAATTCTAGTGGTGGGGTAAGATATGAGGCGAGGAACATAGATGGCAGGGGTGGCGACAATGAACATGACATTTACAATGAAGACAACCAGCAATGCAGACTCTACAACTCACGCTAGTGCACGCATACAACAGCATCACACTCACAAACTCACAGTGCACTCCACCACTCTGACCTTCTCTCCCTCACATTCGCCCTCTCCTCACCCCTGTCTGTAATCCCCATCCCTCTCCAAACTTCTCTCTTTGCCCCTTGCCTGTTCATACATGTACTTCCTCCCCCCCAGACACCAGCCACCTAGACACTCTCAGGGGATACAGATATAAGTGCTGCATGCACAGGGAGTGGACGTGCTTCAAGACAAGAGGAAATTATGATGTGGACAAAGGACAAGTGGGGTCTGGAACACACCAAATTCATCTAAGAATCACCATGTAAATAAATCCACCTTCCAGGCCAATGGGAGGCAAGGGGAAAGGCATAGGGGAGTATGGGCAGGGTGTATAGGTGACAAATAATGAAGGGAACAGCGCAGTGTGAGCTGGGGAGAAAAAGGGGTGGTGTAGGGTGGAGGATGGGTGGCAAGGGGTGTGTGGTGATGAATGGTGACAGGGGCAGCACAGGCCAGGAGCGACAGGGGCAGCACAAGGAGGTACAAGGAGGGAGCTCTGTGGATTTACTATGAAAGGGAGGGCCCAGCCAGCCACATAAACTGCCTTTCCTTTATATTATCTTTATCCTCCAAATTGGATTGCACTTCTGGTGGGTGTTAATCTCCATGTTCATTGTATTTCCAAGACTATTCAAATTTTGCAGCACTTTTGCAGTCTTTTTGCCAGCAAATATAGAGATCAAACCCAGCACATTGGACTGGGCAGGAGGGATAAGAAAAGAGAAAATGTTGTTCTAGATGATACCAACCTTCTGTTGGATTGAATGGGGAATTTTGTGAGGGTCAACACTCATAGGAGCAATGCTGCCAAAATCGAGTGTATGAAGGTTGAATGATTTTCCAGTAAACATGCATGCTTAGCCATCATGTTTGGTTGGATCATAATACCTTCATGACAGATTGCATTTTAAAAGTCAAGGTGTATCAAGAGAGCAGAGTTGCTCTAGACCTCTGAACTTCCCATCAGTATTAATAACATTGAGGAGAGCATCCATTTCCATTGTGTAGAGCTCTCCCACTGAGAAGGCAGTGTTAGTAGTCGACTTTGGCCCTTCCAGATTCAGAACTGTTGCAAGTCAAGTGTTAGATAATTGGTGAGGGAAGGGAAAGTCAAGTACATGCTATGCCAAGATGAGTGAATACTTCTGCAGCCAAGTTAAGTACTAGAGAAAATCTACTGCTGTAGCATACAGATCTTACCCCCATAATTGTCTTGGGTTGAATACTCCCAGGATCATTTCTGAACAAGTGCACTAGGGAGACTCAGCAAGGCAAGCCACAGTACGGAAATGAGCAAATATCGTGTTCTTTTAGTTTAGTATGACAATCTGCCAGACTTTCCCCAAACTTGTCCAATAATGAACCTGGCTTGACTGAGTCAATGATGGCAGACAGGAGCTTCGCAGACAATTTGTGATCTCCCCCTCCTTTTTAATGTGGCTCATGCTGAAGTGTGGCGACGTAGGAAGAACCCCAAGCGGTGGCAACCAAAAGAGAAGAATGCTGACTTGACCACTCTCATCTGCAGTCCCAGAGACACTTCCAGGCCACTTTTGTCGACGGTCTACCCTTGCCTCACCCACAGTGATAAGGCCTACCTCGACCCAGATGAGACAAACCATCCTATCTTCAAGGTACCATGCCAATTGGCACATGCAGAGTGATTGTCAGGCTTATTTATCTAGACTATTGCACCTATTATATTACGTGAGTTTACAGTAACCCATATCCACATGCCTTCATGTGTTCAGCTCACAGTGCTGCCATCAACTGTCCCCCAGGTTGCCAGTGTCAAGCTGTGCAATCCTATTGAGCAGCAGATGCCAGGATGTGGTGGTCTATTTTGGCAGCAGACAAGGGAGAGGTGAGGGATCATGGTGTTAGCTGTAGACATACCTTTCTGCTACAGGATGGTCTTCGTGCACCAAAGAGGCTCAGGGGCAGCAGACGTCATGCTATGAATGTCTCATCCACCCGTGTGGGATGGGCTTGTGCTCATGTGCTCTTCCAACACACATTGAAGCTCAAAATGAGAGTGAAAACAGGAACGAGAATGAGAACAGGGAGGATAAAATGCAGGAATGAGAACAACATCAATGTAGAGGACAACAACACACATGAGCAAAGTGTCAATGGCATGGTACTTCAAAAAAAGCTAACAATATGAACAGCAACCCCATTGTGTCCCTTCTCACCCCTCCATACACCACCAGACCCTTCAACCCAACCCCAATTAAAGAGATGAGCACTTCAACACCTGCAGAGTGCACTGCTGTGGAACACAAAGAGGCACAGGAAGCCCTCAATGCCACCTTTCTCGTCTCCTTCAAGCCACACAAGCACTGGCTTCTTCAGGCTACCCTCCAGACTGCTCCACCAGCAACACAACCTTCCCTGATATCCTTCCTCCTCTCTAAATCCTTCCTCTCCCCTCCTACCCTCCTCTGTCCATCCCCATGTCTCGCATGCTGGCTATTTTGTTGCTACCTGTAAGGGAATTATAATTCCATTAATATATATCTATCATTAATAACAGTATGTACCAGTATATAAGTAGTATTATAGATGCATGGGCTATGTCTATGCTATAGTTGTGTACATACATGTCCACAACTATAATAGTTGGAGCATGGGAAGAACATTAGGTTCAAAACCACTTACTTGTAACCATCACACACTGCTTGAATAGAACTGTTTGTAACGGTTCATTGAGCTCATGTGATAACCACATTCAAGTGTAAAATCTTTACACTTTTTTGAACCCCAAGAACTAGCCTAGGCTAGATCTAAAAGAGAGCGCACAGGCAAACCACATGGTTTGCTAGATAAAGAAGCAAGGAGTGCTTCTTGGAATGTCATCAAGACTCCAGATTAGAACCAGGAGTCAGACAAGTTGTCCATTGAGCAAAGCCAATGTGAATGAGATTGCAGACAGCAATCCAAACAATGCTTTGAAAGAAGCATCAGCGACATCAACATCCAGCATGCCTGGGACACAACCAGGTAGCGCCAATCAGAACCAATCAGCTGGTTCCAATAGAATAGGGATGGAGGGTTTAAAACCTTCCACATTGTTGTGCACTAGTGTGCAACAAGCACAGGACCAAGGCCCCGTGCAAGAAGCAGAATCATCTAGATGTGTGAGTATGACACCCACATGAGATGCTAGACAAGGAACACCAGGAGTGCAACCCAGGCAGTAGAGTGATGTGAGTCGCTCTAGTAAAACGATTGAGAATCAGCACATAAGCCCTGAGAGATAAGCCTAAGAACAAGCCTATTCGACAGGGGAAGAATCCCATGAAAATGAACTCATGCAGGAAATACTGCAAGAAATGGATGATCCCTGTCAACAAATATCATTTGTTTGCGAACAGAGCAAACAAGCAGCTAAAGCTGCAAAAGCAGCCACTGTGGCTACCAAAATGCTAGTCAGATGTGATGAACACCTGAGAAAGTTCATAGAAGAACTCCGTGCAAAGCAATGCATGCAAATAAAAGGGACAAAAAAAGCCCTATGTGGAAACAATCCCAATAGGGATCATACAGATGAAGAGGGCAACATGCAACCGCAAAGGGGAATGGATCCCCCTAAAGAGATACCTAGAGCTCAGAAATGAACTTAGGCCAATGACAATCATTCTGATTGGGGAGTGTCATGTAAAGCACCATGAGACAGAGTGAGGGATAGACAATCCCTCTTCGAAATTGTCACCGGACAAATTCAATCAGATGATGAAATCACCGAAATTAGCATTGTGGAAACGCAAGATGTGCTTGCAGAGCAAGCAGACTGTTGGGCTGAAGCCAAACAAAAGGCTGCCAGAAGGCATCACCACACTCTATAATTGAGTGTAGAACTGGCACAACAAGCAGTTGCCACACAATATCCTCAGCTAGATGGACCTGAAGTAGATGAAGCAGTGCGTGCTGCTCGGATAGCACATAACAAATACAACTCGTATGCACGGGTTTCAAATGCCAAGTTAGCTGACGATACGTGTACAATCCCACCAGTTACTGGAGGAACACATCAGGCTCCAGATAGACCTGATGCAGATGTTCCTTGGCGAGCTCTGAGTATACGAGGCATTCCAGAGAGGTACCAATTGGTACCACTCACAGAAGTTAGTCGTCAGCTGACTAACTTTAATGACCATCCCGACCATACAGACAGGATGGAAATGATGGTGCACAACATGCTCCACGAGAATTGACACGTGAGTGCCGAGAAATCTGCCTTTGCAAAGGCAGGAATAAAATTACCTCACCCCAAGCTATATGGGGGAAGTGCTGATCTCAAAGAGTTTGAGACTTTCATTGCAGGAATTCTGCGATGGTTAAGCATGAATAATCTGCTTGGGTCATCTGAGACTAAAGCTCAGATGGGATACATAGGCACTCACCTTAAAGACAAGGTGTCCAAGTGGTACACCCAGACAGTAGAATGCTGGGATCGAGAGATCCAAGACTGGACCCTTGAGTCTGTAGTTGCTGCATTGCAGCAGCAATTCCTACACGCTTTGACACACAGACAAGCATCAAACAAATTCGACTCCCTAGAGCAAGGAAGTCGCACTGTGGATGAAATCCTCAGTGATATTCTGAAATACTTGGCATGCATGATAATGCTGCTGGATAAGTATTCTGTGAATATGCATTTCTTAGCTGTGCTAAGAACAACTTTGAGGATAGAAGTGCTCAAATGAGGGTACACCCCAGACACTCACTCACTAGAGGAGTTGTCACATGAGGCTTGAGTAATTGAGTTAGTGTCCCATTATGACTATGGTACATGAGTGAGTACTACCACTACTAGCGGTAGCACAGCAATGAAAAAGAGTCAGGCTGTAAAGAAGCCTGAACAGGCTGGAAAGTGCAGCCTATTACAAGTAGAGTGCAGCCAAGTAAGCCAGCATATAAGCCACAAGCTGCACCCTTGGTACCAGTAGCCACTGCTGGAAATCGTGCAGTGGCAAATAACACCCCGAGGCAGGGCACAGCTGGAATAGGGAAAGTACATACATCAGACGTACACTGCTACAAATGTGGCCACACAGGCCACATAAAACCTAATTGTCCCAAGTTATGGGACAAGCTACATGCTGCAGGTGCACACATAGAAGAAGACCTTGGAGACGAGGTAGAACAAGAGAACTTGGAGCCACCAGATGGCCCAGATCACTTGGAAGAGGAGGATGCACCTCCTGACAAAGAGTACCCTGACCAAATGGTTGGAGACTGGCAAATGGAACCAACAGAGAAGTTCTGATGGTCAGATGACCAGTCTGATGAAAATTGGACTGAGTATTGCACCAGTGCGATACACGCCACAGGATACTGCGACAGATGCAGCATATATGTTGCACTAACACAAAATGAGAGTATAAACTCTCATAATCAACCTGTCTGACTAGCCACAGGCGGTATAGTAGATAAAACTGCTGAGCTGGTCTACAACAATAGGGCTTGGCACAAAGATCAGATGTGGCCTAAGCAACCACATGAAGAAAAACAGACCATCTCTGGTTATTTTGAGGTTGGAGGCACACAAGCCCACTGTATGCTAGACAGTGGGTGTGAAGGTGTGATGATATCACCCAATTTCACACATGCCAAAATGAAGATGTTCAAACTTGAACATCCCATAGGCTTACAGCTAGCCTGCATAGGTAGTAAATCTACCATAAACTATGGCATCAGAGACACCATAAAGTTTGGAACAAAGACCATCAAGGAATACTTCAACATAGCTAACATCGATTATTACAATGCTATATTAGGGACTACCTTCCTGAGAAGGATGGGATTAGTCCTGGACTTTAATGGTCCAGGACAAATAATAATGGGGAATGAGAAAATCCCCATTGGAATAAACATGTTCGGTAATGAATGCAAAATGGAAGTCGAAAGACCCCCTCCTAAGCCACAGATAAATGCGGCTTTAACCAATAAGACCCACAATTGAAGCAAGAAGGGTGAGCCACCAACTAGTGACTCACCCATGGTTTTCCCATATACACGGTGAGAGGGGGAGGGAGTAGAAGAATCTAAGGATGCGCAGACGCCAACTAAGGGGCATATACACCACTTAATGGCTGCTAAAGCTAAACAGGGGATATTAACCCCTGCTGATTTTCCAAGACTGTGAGAGGAATGGAAAATAGAGTTCAATGATATGTTCGGCGAAGTACCTCTATGGTTGCCACCATGGAGAGACATAAATCATGAGATAAATCTCATAGACAATCACAAGTGAATAAATTATCGCTTTCCTAAGTGCCCAGATGCACTTAAAGAAGAACTAGTTCAGAATATTGAATGATACTGTCATGATTCAACACTTAACGACACTGATCACTGTTGCCACATTCTCTACGTCTTACCGACACTAGTGACACTAGCGATATTCGTGGCCAAGGTTGGATCACCCAACCTAACAACCGATCGTCAATACATGCAGCTCCAATATCAGTAGCTATTCACATCAACAACTACGAGAGCTATATGGATGCATTTGAGATAGTACCTCCATTTAGCATATAGTCCACATAGTCTCTATCCGATTTCAGTGAATATGCCTAGTATAAAACAGTAGAATAGAATACCTGTATTTCTTCAGTTCTATTATCATAAGTCTTCCCCCTCTCTTTACTTGGTGTCATCTACACATCTAAGTCATATGAACAGTCTAATGACTATTCTGAACTCATCATCTTCTTATCTCCATCCCTCTTCATTCTTAACAATAAACATCACTAGCATCACCAGAACTTTGTCTGCTAAGTAAACTCTGCTTTCTTCTTTCAAATTCCTTCTCTATCCCAGTTTCGACAAGTAGGCACCATCACGGCGCCATTCCCCTTGCTGTCTCAGTCTGTACACTTTGAATACATCATCACTAACCCTTTCGACTTTGTCGGAAGGGTTCCTTAACCACATTTGTTGTTACTGACTTTGTTCTGTCAAAGATAACAGGCCAAAGGCTGTTTTTGACAGATACACCACTGCAGGGTGGTGGGAAAGGGCATCTGCTAAACAAGCAATACCCATGCTAAGTATCCCAAAGAAAAGTGGGAAACTTCGAATGGTGTTCAATTTTCATTTGCAAAACAATAACACAGAGAAGGATGTCACACCCTTCCCTGACCAGGACACAATATGGCACAAGGTAGTGCATGCCAAATACAGATCCAAGCTGGATATGTCAGAAGCATATGAGCAAATATGCATAAAAGACATGGATGTCTGGAAGCCTTTGCAACAATATTCGGTACATTCATGAGCCAAGTAATGATGATGGGGGACTGTAACACCCCCTCAATTTTTCAACATCTAATGACAGTTATTTTCCGTGACTTTATAGGTTGTTTCATCCATGTGTATCTGGATGATATGTTCATATTCTCTAATTCAATTGAGGAGCATGAACAACACCTAAGAAAGGTGTTTGAGAAACTGAGGGAGGTACAGCTGTACCTCTCACCATCCAAGTCAGATCTCTACTCTGTGGGAGTAGACTGTCTTGGCCATATAATTGATGACAAAGGCATACACGCTGATGCCAACAAAATGGCTGAGATACGAGAGTAGCAACACCCTCAGTCATACATTGAAGTACACTGTTTCTTAGAATTGGTGCAATACTTAGCACCATATATGCTGGATGTAACAGCATATACAACCCCCCTTTCAGGCTGTGCCTGAAATAACTGGATGGTCATCTGGATGCCCTTATTAGACAAATGCTTTGAGTCAATCAAAGCATTAGCATGCAAGGCTCTGAAATTGAAGCCTATAGACATAAACAACCCAGAGACAATCTGGGTTAGATGTGATGGCTCCAAGACGAGATTTGGCATGGTATACGGACAAGGTCCCAACTGGGAAACCTGTAGACCTGCTGGCTTCTTGTCTAAGACATTTACATTGGTGCAGCATAGCTACCGAACACATGAGCACAAAACAATAGCCACACTCAAGGCTCTCATGAGATGGGAGGATAAACTACTAGGAAAAAAATTCATCCTAGTTACAGACCATAAAAGTCTTGAATACTTCAAGACCCAGCTGCATTTGTCACCAAGCCAAGTGCATTGGTGGGAGTTTCTCTCCTGCTTTACTTAGACTACACTCCACATGGATGGAGTAAAGAATAAAGTAGCAGATTGCTTATCCCACTATTTTGAGTTTGATGTTCCAGAAGATGCACATCCTGATCATGTATATGTCCCAGCTGATGCCAGACTAGACCCAGACAGGGAATTATTACCCGTCAAACAGTTTGTTGAAATCCAAGTGGCTGCTGCATGCAAGTCTGCTTGAATACAACAAAGGCAAGAGGATAGAATCCTCAAAGTCAACAAACTCAATGAGGAAGTTGAACTTCCTCAAACTTTGCCCAGAATACTGGACAAAAATGACATCAAAGATGTCATTGCCCTGGAATCTGGTCCAGAGGGAAAATCACTACATGACCACATAGTGAACGAAATTGACTTAGCCATGCTTTTACGCAATGGTCATGAAAAGGATGTGACCTTTAGAAAGGTCCTGGCAAATCCCAAAGCGCATCCTTGCTTGGGGATCAAAGATGGGTTAATTTGGACCAAAATTAGGTCCAAAATAAGTGTGGTATGCTTACCCCATGAAGCCTTCCTGAAGGGGAGGAGGCTAGTTGAGGTCATAATAGACCATGCTCACCAAGCTGTTGGCCATTTTAGCCAATTTAAAATGGCTAATTATGTTGGCCATTACTACTGGTGGCTAACAATGGCAAAGGATATACAATCCTTTTGCAACACATGTGGACCTTGTCAGCAGAACAAGGTCAGTAACCAGCAGCCCTCTGGGCTGCTGCATGCATTACCAGTGCCTGAAAGGCCCTGGCAATCAATAGGACTTTATAGGTCTGCTCCATAAGTTGAAGGAATTCGACTATCTGCTTGTTATAATCGACAGACTCACATCGCAGGTACATTTGATACCTACAACAGTTCAAGTCACTGTGTGGCAGGTCACGTGGTTATACTTACGAGAAGTTGTATGACTTCATGGGACAGCAGAATTGATCATATCAGATCAAGACTCAAAGTTCACTTCCATATTTTGGAAGGAACTACAATGACTGATGGGGACTAAGCCCCTCATGTCTACATCGTTCCATCTGGAAACAGATGGAGCAACAGAATGAGAAAATCATTCTATAGGTCAGATATTGCAAACAGTAGTTCACAATGACCAAAAGGATTGGGCAGAAAATTTCCCAATAGTCAAATTCACATTGAACAGTAGTGTCAATGCATTTACAGGATTCGCACCATTCAAATTGAATGGTGGATATCTGCCCAGAATTGGCCAGACTTTAGAAGTTAACACCACTTACAGACACCGGGAACATGATACAAAATGTACCAAGAGAAAAGTGTGGGAAAATTGTGCAAAAAGATCGAATTTTGACACCATTTGTATGGTGAGAAAATTGAAAACCTAGTGTGTTTTTGGTCAACATTTGTTTGGGGTGCAGATGTTAAACAAAGTTAGGATTTGATTGGGGTGAAAATTAGGAATTTGCATCAGATTTGTGCCCCACACAATTCAAGGCATTTTTGTTAATTTTATTATGATTTTCACACCCAAGCATTTTGTAAGCAAAGTTACAATTTTCCTGCAATTTCCCCTTTGTTCTCAATCTTCTCCCTGGAAAAATTGTAATTTTGCCCACAAAATTCTTGGGTGTGAAAATCATGATAAATTTAACAAAAATGCCCTGAATTGTGTGGGACACAAATCTGTGGCAAATTCCTAATTTCCACCTCAATCAAATCTTAACATTGGTCAACATCTGCACCCCAAACAAATATTGACCAAAAAAACACTGTGTTTTCTATTTTCCCACCATTTTCCCATGATACAAATGGTGTCAAAATTCGATCTTTTTCACAATTTTCCCATGCTTTTCTCTAGGTACATTTTGTGTCATGTTTCCAGTGAGAGGTGTTAAGCAATTCACACAGCAAGTGCTGTGGAACCTAATGGAAGTGCATGATGCGATCATTGAAAGTCATGTGTTGCAGACACACCATGCTAACCAAAAGCAAAGATCAGGCAGCATATATGCACCTGGAGACTTGGTTTATCTATCAACTAAGAACTTGTCCTTGCCCAAAGGAAGGGCAAGGAAGCTTATGCCCAAGTTCATTGCATACAAAGTAATAGATGTACACAATGAAACATCTAACATAAAGCTTGAGTTACCGCCTGAGCTTAGCGCACGTAGGATTACTCCTACATTTCATATGCCTCAAAGGAGCCATCCAAGCATGCACTCAAGAAGTGCAAGCTACAAAACAAGGTCGCTCCCGCCGTGGGCCACCCCCCATACTTGCAGATGGGGGTGATTCCCCATCCACTTGGTAAAGCGCCTGCACCCTGCACACACACACCAAAAGCACGTGTTATGACATGTGCGACATCAATGGCCCTCTGCTATTGAATGAGTACAAGACGGAGTGATAATCTTGTATCCTAAGCGTACTCCCGCTCAAAAGAGGGCTGTGGCTTGTATTAAAAAGAGCCACAAGGAAAACACCCAGGTGGAATGCTTTGCCATCCACCGTGACACTCCTGCTGACCTGAAGTCAGCATTAATGCTCTGGATTTACAATCCAAAAGGACTCCCTGCGGCAATCAGGGAAGATACAGATGTATTGCTCAACCTTAGCGATGTTGACGTCTGGGTGTGGATCAACAAGATCACACCCCAGACAGACAGCATTGTCTTCCAGACAATTCTAGAGACTATATTTTCCCAGAAGGGAAAATGGGAAAGCCTTGTAGGAGCTCAGTGGCACATGCCACAAGGGAACAGGGATCTAAGATCCTCTGTGCCAAACAAGTTTGGCTGGAGCCATTGACAAGCATGATACTCGACAGCGCCTACTACACTACAAAAGATGCTCACTGCACATGCACCTATCTTCATCAGCTTTTGCCAGACCATCATCTGCTGTGCTACCTCCAGTCTGCCAGATATATCATCTCCACACTAGTTCCATCTCCATCAATTCTATTTTCAATATGCTGTCCAGCATTGCCGCCACCACATCCCATGAATCGTTTCAGATGACTGCCAAGCCAGACATACACGTTGGACCACACATTGAACTTCCTAGTTGACGTTCTCCCCTTGATGTTCATTTATCCAATCCTTCTCCACATGTTGCACATCGTCAGTACTATCCTCTATATGTCGAATCTCCTGAAGGCCCATACCAAACATTCCCCTCCTATCCTCCTTATCGTGTTCACGATTGCATTTGGGTATTTGACCCTGTCTTCCATGCTCCCTTCCATGTCATCGGCTTCGACCCAAACTACAAACCAGGGAATGGTTGGCATTGTATCGTACTCAGGAACTACTGGGATATCAAAGAGTTTGGTCCAGGAACAGAGATTTGCTATGGTTATGTGCCTAAGGACTTCATCAAGCAGGACTCATCTTCATTCCCTCTCTGGAGGAAATTCGTATCCAAGTGTCATCACATGTTTCTGAGTTGTCATCAAGTCACATGACTCACTTACTCATCTTCGGAGATATTTGACAAGCAACTGGCATCCTATTGGACGGCTATGACTCATTTTCTTCACATGACTCACTCGCTTCTTTCTTGTACTTCTATTTCCAATTCACTGCCACATTTCCATTCATTTCTTCGACCACCTGACTCATTTTTCCATTTCATTACAAACCACCTTCCTATTTTGGTTTTCTGCCTCTCACTGTTAGTCATTTCTCCTGTCTGCTGTCGACAACATCGTTGTATAGCATACTCACATCATTTGTTGTTCTGCTCATGTATATAAGGCTTGTTTTGCCTTAGTGTACCCCAATTCACCTCTATCAGTTGGATTCACTCGTCTAAGTCTAAGTCTAAGTCTACTGCTACGTCTACTACTTCTACATCTATGTCAAGGCCAGCTTTGTCAATCACATGACATTTGCTGTTGTATCTCGTCCATGCTTACATCAGCGTATTATGTCATCATCATCATCAATACTATGTCTTCGTCTTCATCTTCATTCTACCTTTGTTGCTGCTGATAGCAAAGTGCACTGAGCCAAACACCAGTGTTAGTAGCCATGCAACGACGACACCACTACCCACTGTCTTTTGGATCCATTTCTGAAAGTAAACCGACACCGTGATGCTCAGTCCACCAGCAAGAAAGACATTGCACTGTGGCTGGGCTGCCATGGGGGAATCGACCCTGTCCATGCCACAGATTTGCTTGAACCCTACTATGAGAGGGTGAACTCTAAATTGTGCTACAGCAAAGTGGTGCAATCAGCACAACAACATGCCACAGAACACAAGGCATTCAGCCTTGCTAAGGTACCTGACCTGAAAGGGAAAGGTAAACCCATTGAAGGGGCTACCCCCTCCGTGTCACTACACATACACATTGACTATAGTGATATAGTCGCTGACACAGTGCCTACAGGCACTGCCACTGCTCCATTGGTCGGGAGTGGTTTCACAGCTGCTAGTACTAGTACTAGTATGACCAGTAACAAAGATATCAGGGTGGACACCTCTGAAATCTATGAGGATGTAAATCCTCTAGATGTAGAGATAAATCCCCCATCTCCCACCGCCAGTAACAGATAAGATATTCATTTATGATGATGTCTCAGATATTGTCAGCCTCCCTGTGAGTTTGGCCTGAGGGGGAGGGTGGAAAGGAATTATAATTCCCTTAATATATATCTAGCAGCCTTTCAAATATCAGTCTTGCCTTGCAAGAACTCTGGTATACTGCTTGTTTTACTTTGTCACCAATACACAACTCTCACCCCAGTAAGTGAAATGCCATGAATAAAACAATCTAATTAAAATTATTAAACACTCATGTGCTAGTATCTCTGTCCCTGTCCAGTTGGCAGCCTTGTGGCAAGATGATTCCAGGATTTCCAGAGGTAAACAGCTAACACAATTTGAGTATGAGGGGTGCCTAATGGTCAATAATGAAGGCAGAATACCTTTCAATGCCCCCTTAACTCACCTCATAGCCCCCCACCTCGAGTTTTTCCAGATTCCTAGGGGAGTGGAGATGCA